>CAUYQU010006159.1:0-95945 GCA_963574635.1 Cheracebus regulus
AGTGTGGGGGGGGGACCGAGAGGGGCTGCGAGAGGGAAGACGGTGCACAGCTGTCACATTCACATTCCTGCCCCGCTCGGAATACTATGCAGCCACAAAAAGATGTCAGTTTGCTGAGAATGATGGTTTCCAGCTTCATCCATGTCCCTGCAAAGGACATGACCTCATCCCTTTGTATGGCTGCATAGTATTATTCCATGGTGTATATGTGCCACATTTTGATGTGGAGAAATAGGAACGCTTTTACACTGTTGGTGGGAGTGAGCTACGATGATCACAGGTGGAGAGACGGAGACCCAGCAAGGGCTTGGGAGCTGTCCAGCCTCAAACAGCAAATACAGCACCTCCAGATTGGGATAGAAGCCCCTCCTCTAAGTGCTTTTTCTCAGCACCGTATTGATTCTTCATAAACTCATACTCCACAGGAGGCTGTGTACCTTCCTGATGGCAGGGACAGGTCATACCCTCTTCCCCTCTCAGTCCCTCCAGCCCCTGCAACAGGTGTAGCAGGAGCACATTCCTTGCATGCTGAGGTGGGAGAGGTACTGCTTAGGTCACCTCTGAATTGCCCCATAAAGGCTTGGCTCAGCTAGATACTCAACAACCTTCCTATTTGTTCAAAAATGCATTTTATTTCTTGCATGCACTAACAGAAATAAGAGCCATGCCTAACAAATGAGCGTCTATCAAATTTTGGCATCCTTTTTCAGTTTTTTTCTCAGTTCCACTTTTTTGCATCGTTGTGATTCTAGCTAAGCAAATTCTTAGATCTGTATTTCCACCCAGCTGGCAACTGCAGTGATTTTTCAGTTTAAAAAAAATGCTCAGAAAACAGTCTGTCGAGTTGGTGTAACAATGGGCTCCCCTAATTTGAGGATTTTGGCTTTTCCAGTGTGATGAAATTTATTCTATTCCCATTCACAGAGCAAATATTTAAAACAAATATTTAAAACATCTGCTGACAAAGATGGAGTGAAATACGTACACTCTATCATCGTAGTGTAAACAGAAAGATCCAGTTTGGTAAATATTTCATGATATGCTCCTGGAGTCATACAGTGTTCCAAGGCATAGAGTTAGCAATTTGGATCCAGAGATGCTATCCCGTATAAATCATGCAAACATTGGAAAGGTCCATATGAATGGGCAGCATTGATTTAACGAAATAAAGGCTTCTAAAGAGACTGCATGAGAGTTGAGTGCTTTACTCTCTGGATAATTTCATGTCCAGTTAGATTTTGCCTTCATTCTTCTCACATATCCCCTGATGGCAGATGCCCCTCACCCTCTCAAAGCATCCTCCTCCTCCCCAAAGCCTCCTTCATGGGACATCACTACCTCCAGGAAGCCCTCACCACACCTCTATTTTAAGATCTAGGCTTGGTGAGAAAGAAGCCAGAGCTGGTCCCAGAGAGGCTCACAGAGGGGAAACCCCCTCATTGGCCACATCAGTCACCAGTGGGGCCTGGTGACCTTGGCCCTGCTCCCTCCGCAGTCTGGCATCATGCACCTAGGAGTCATGCATTTGGTCACAGTCCAGCAATTTTGTCCTCCATTGTCTGCCTCTGGTTAACAGAAAAGAATGCAGGTCTCCTGTACCCCCTAATCCTGGTCTGCTACAATTTTCCTGCTTATTCACCCATTCAGCTACCCCAGAGATGGGATCTGTGTACACTCAAAAAGAGTTTCATTCATTTGTTCGCTAATTCATGAATTCATCGTGGGTTATTTGCTTGCGCCTTTGCTGGGCACTGGGGCTGTTGAAACGTGAAGCACCTGCCTTGAGACAGAGAGGTGAATGAGAAGAGTGGAAGCCATGCCATGGAGAGCCGATGCTTTTTGAGTGTTCTCTCTGCATTGGACGCTGGTGACAGCAAGCTCGATTAGACCTTCAAGTTGAGAAATATAATGACTCTTTTTTGGAAACATTAAGGAGCAGTCCCCACTCAGCTGGGAGGTGACTCCTGAGCAGAGAGTCTGGAAGGTTGAGGAGGATTTAACCAACAGGTGAGGGAGAAGGAAAGGTGTCCTAAGTGGTTGGAACAGCATGGACTAAGGCTTGGCACCAATCCGAGTTAGTTACTGCCCAAAAGAAACCCCGAATTTTGAGTACCTCCTTGTGTATTTTCTGTGGGATGTGGGATTGCCACAAAATACAGTCAGCAAGGAAAATTCTCATTCATCTTTGGCTACCAGGGAAAGCTATGGAGGAGATGAGCTTCAGATTAAATCCAATTTTGCCTCTGACCAGTCATGTGGCCTCGGGCAAGTCATGTCACCTCTCTGACCCTCATTTGCCACACCTATCTAAAGACTCATTCACTGGATCACTCAGTAAAAATTCGAATTCGATAAGATAAATGTGTATGAGGTCCACTACAGGATTTCTGCCCGTTCCCCCACCACTCCAGCAGATTTTAAAATTTAATACATTCGAATCAAACAGTAGCAGCAGTTAATAAACACTTTGAAAAACAAGCAAGTATCCTCCTATATCTGGAAGAATATTAAGGTCAAGTATTCTACATGGTAGAAGGGAGACAACTGCTTATGTCCACAGTTAGACAATTCAAGGACATCGTGGAAATTTCTTTCTTTTCTTTTTTTTTTTTTTGAGACACAGTCTGTCACCCAGGTTGGAGTGCAGTGGCACAATCTCAGCTCACTGCAACCTTCACCTCCAGGGTTCAAGTGGTGCTCCTCAGCCTCCCAAGTAGCTGGGACTACAGGCGCACACCGCCACACCTGGCTAGTTTTTGTATTGTTAGTAGAGTCGAAGTTTCACCATGTTGGCTAGGCTGGTCTCAAAGTCCTGGCCTCAAGTGATCTGCCCGCCTCAGCTTCCCAAAGTGCTGGGATTACAGGCGCGAGCCACTGCAGCTGGTCTTTATTTTTAATTTAAAAGGATCTACCGGCCTTGGTCAGCTTTAGGAAGGGAAGCATCACTTAGGTGAAAATATCCAGGGAAGCTCTAAACACGCAGCTGCCTCTTTGCAAATTTAAATCAGATTGAATTCAGCTTTTCTTACAAAAAATTCTGCAAAGTTATTCAAAGAAGTCACTCAAGTTTTGGTTGTCTTTTACATAGCTGCATTTGGAGATACTCTACATGAGGCATGTTTAGAAAAAGAGAAACATGGCCAGACGCAGTGGCTCATGCCTATAATCCCAGCACTTTGGGAGGCCAAGGCGGGTGGATCACTTGAGGTCAGGAGTTCAAGACCAGCCTGGCCAACATGGTGAAACTTCTGTTCCCTGCCTCCAGACCCAATTTTCCTGCCGCATCAGTGCTGACAGGCAGAGTGCTTTGGTCAGGTAAAGGTGAGCAGTGCCGTTCTGGGTCTTCCCACCTGTCTGCTTGTCCTTGCACATCTGAACATAGCAGTCAGTCAGATGACGCCACACTTGACACACAAGACAGAGTGCAATCTGAATTTTCCATCTTGGTGTTTGATTGGAAGATTAGCTAGTCCAGCTTGTGTTTTAACAGATATTGTTAGTAGGTCGTCTGAATAAGAGCTATCTCTAATCAAGAGCATTCCTTCTGGTGCATCTTTTCATGTCTCTTTGGCTCCGTGAGCGTGTTTCCCCCTACCATCCTGTCGGAGCTCCTGCAAGCCTTGCCAGACACGCAAAGCCAACCTAGCAAAAAGACCCCAACATCGTGGTTTAAAAAGCAATTTCATTCCTTTCTCCCTTCAGAGCCCGGGGTGAGTGGTCTGGGGCTCTTGGAGCGGCTGCGCTGTTCTCAACACAGGGTTCCACCTCTGGGTCCAGGGCCGTTTCTCCAGTTGTTTCCATTTCTAACTGCAGAGAAGGGGGAATGCTAGAAGGAAGTGGCGGGAATCTCCTTCCTTTTAAAGCACAAAGTGGAATTTGCATAATCAGTTTTGCTTGTATGCCATTGGCCAGACCTTAGTGACATAACCACAGTTAGCCGCAAGGAAGGCTGGGAGATGTGGTCTCTGGCAGGAGGCCGTGTGTCCCGCCAAAGCCTGGGGAGAGAAGAATGCCTACAGGGACTTAGTTAGTAGTCCTCCCTTATAGAGACGAAGTAGAAACTCAAGATCTCCTTGGACCATGATTCTTCTACCATATTAGTGTTTTTATCAGTCAATCAGCAAACCTGAGCATGACAGTCATAACAGTAGTTTCAGTGTGTAGAGGCCAATGTTCAGCCTGTGCTTACTTGGTGTGAGACCCTGGTTAAACACTTTCCAGTCACTGACTTCTCATTTAATCCTCACAAGCCCAGTAAGGGAGATTGTACTATTAATTCCATTTGACAGGTGAGAAAGCTAAGGTTAAGTAACTTGCCCAAGATCACACTGCTAGGAAGTGGCAGGGACTAAGTCGAGCTCAGATCTGCCCAAGTCCTCAGTTTCACCCTGTGCCAAGCAACTCACAGTCACCACCAGAGCTGAGGTCTTCAGCAGAGGGGCTCAGGAGAGGATTCAGCTTGTTGGTCCAAGGCCTCTAGGTCACTCCAAGGAATCAAAGGGCCCCTGTCAGTCACCTGACTCTTTGAGGCTGCCTTCATCAGAGAGGAGGCCCTCGAGTGAGTTAGCAGCTGGGTGCAGGCTTCTGTGTGGCCTTGGTCTCTCCGAGAATGAGTTTTCTTGGTGACAAGAGCAGCCCCTCTCTCCCAGAGTTGTGCAGAATAATGAGATGGCTGCTTGGCAAAATTGGCAAAGGTGCCGGTTTCCCTTCTGGAAAGGAGAGACTGCTGGGATCATGAGGCAACGGCATGCATTAGTGTGTGGCTGGTGTTGCATCTCTGCTGAGGCCAATGCGATTGTAGGGAATAGGCAGTGTCTTGCCCCTTCTACAGCAAAGGGAGAGCCGAGGGTCCACACATGGGGAAGAACAGCACCCAGAGCACCTCATCTGTCCTGGCCAGGAAAGTGAAGCCTGCTGGAGGCTGGTGAGAGTAGTGGCCAAAGTGCCTGGAAGCCAAGATGTCACCTCTCTGGGCCCTCTTTGTGACTCAGTGTCCCCATTTGTAGTAAATTCAGGGGCCCTACAGCTGTGGATTCCAAGCTCGGCTTTGCCTCTTGCTCACTGTGTGACCTGGTGGAGTCACTTTGCTTCCGTCAGCCTCCGAGTCCTCCTCTGTCAAATGGGAATGATAATGGCTCTTCTGGTGCACAGATGTGGTAAGGAACCAGTGGAGCCCACGTGTCACACAAGGCAGCCCCCGTGATGTGTTGCCATGAGCGGTGTGATGTTGTCTCTGCCGTAGCCTGGTACAGCATGGGCCGAATTGCATTCTGGAGTGTGGATGGAGGGGCCTTGGGTGGAGGGAGAAGCTGCTCTCCATAGGGTAGGTGAGCATTCCAGGGTCCTCTACCTCACTAAGGAGGGTGGCAGGTGGGTGCACAGGTTCTCAGGCGATGGGAGAGGTGGGTGAACCCTGGGTGCCACAAACTGAGGGTTCTCAGCACCACCTGGAAAAGACATCTCAGCTCAGTGGGACCCCTAGAGGTCAGAGGGGCTAACAGGCCTCCAACCCTGTGGCACCCTGCCTTGTATTCCTGACTCCAAGAATCCTCAGGGCACCTGGACAGGAATGGAGGAAAGTGCTTGTGGGGCTGCCCTCAGAATGTGACTTTCCAATTCCCACTGCCTGTCTGGCACAGAGTAGGTGCTCACAACATACCTGCTGAATGTGTGAATGGATAGATCAGGGGTCTCTATTGCCACAGACTGGCTGTGTGACTTGGGCTAGTTTCTCGCCCTCTCTGTGTCTCAGTGGTCCCATTAATAGAACCAGGAGATGGGGCTGGGTATTCCCACTGAGGCTTCTAGCTCTGGATCCAGGTCTCTCCTACCCCAGTTGCAGACCCCAGCCTCCCTCCCCAATTCCCACCAACAAATCCCAAATGGAGGGAATGCAATGAGCCACACAGAAGGGTGCAGAAATGGGCCTTTATTTCCAGGGGCAGGAGAACATGTGTAGAGGCTGCTGTTCTGACTGAGAGGAGAAGGGGCATCTGGGAAGGCCCTTCTTGCAGGACTCAGGCTTTCATGCTGGTTGGATGGTGGCAGCAGCTTCCCAGAGGGAGATGCTATAAGGGGGTGGGGCAAACCACTGGGAACCAATCTAGAATGAGACCACAGGAGGTTAGGACATTTGCAGCCAGGCTACCCTTACACACAGCTCACATCCACAGGGTGCTTGATGAGACCCAAGTTGACCTGGCTCCAGTGTCCCAGCTCTTTCCCACAATACCCCATATCATTTAAGTCCCGGAAGAAGGAACTGGCACCTAAGGTTTGGGGTCTTTCATTGGCACCTGGCACTGACCCATCTTCATTCCCCTCATCCTCCTTCAGAACAATGGCAGATGTAAAAGGATTGATTGGAGGCCACCACTGGAGCCAGGTTCAGGACTCAATATGTGATCAGAATCATGGATCCATTTGAGGCCAAGGTTGGGGCTCAGTCTGTGACCAAGACTAAGGTTCAGTCAATAACTGGCATCAAAGCTCAGTCTGTGACTAGGATCCAGGCTCAGTCTGGGGCCAGAATCAGGGTTCAGTGATTAAGGCTCAGTGTTCAGAGTGTGATCAGAATCAGGGCCTAGCCTGGGACTGGGGCCAGGACTCAGTCTATGACTGAGATGAAGGCACAGTCTGCTAACACAGAAAGAAGGGAAGCCATGCCTGGCTTTTGCTTCACCATAGGCCCCTGCGCTTTGGGGCACAGAGCCTGGCTCCTCACCAGCAGGCATCACAGTGGTCCTCCTCATTGATCCTCTTCAGACATAGGTTTGCAGCTGGGTTTCCTGCTGAAGTTTATCTGAAGAAACAAAATCAATAGGAGCCCTTAGTCTCTGCCACCGAAAAATTGAGTAGAGACCAGACTCTAATAGCCACCACTCTCCAGCAGGTCACCTGACAGTTGTGGGACCCCAGGGATGTCACTCCACCTCTCTGAGCTTCAGTTTGTTCATCTGGAAAGTGGGTACAATGACAATACCCACCCCGCAGGGTCGTTGGAAGGATCCAGTGAGATAGTGTGCACATAGCACAGAGTGACTGCCTAAGAGACTAGAGTTGCGGCTATTTTCTTTCTTCTCCTTTTTTTTTTGAGATGGGGCTCTCATTCTGTCACTTTTTTTTTTTTTTGAGATGGAGGTCTCACTCTGCCACCCAGGCTGGAGTGCAGTGGCATGATCTCTGCTCACTGCAACGTTCACCTCCCAGGCTCAACTAATCCTCTCGCCTCAGCCTCCCAAGTAGCTGGGACTACAGGCGTGTGCCATCACGCCTGGCCAATTTTTGTATTTTTTGTAGAGATGGGATTTCACCATGTCACCCAGGCTGGTCTCAAATTCCTGAACTCAAGTGATCTGCCCACCTCAGCCTCCCAAAGTGCTGAGATTACAGGTGTGAGCCACTGTGCCTGGCTGACTTGTGGCTATTTTCACAGAAGGGTCACCTCCAGGATCTTGACACCTTTACTTACCTCATTTTGCCCCAGCAACCCCAGCCATGCCTGGAGACCTCAAAACCAGAGAGCCCCCAGATGTCTGTGGAGGGGAAGCCCCAGCTCCCAATTTGCTTAGGACAGTGGGTCCTTCTACTTCTCCAGGGTCCCCTGATGAGAACTGCTTATGGGGTGGACACAGAGCTCCGTGCCTACCTCAGAAGACTCACTTCCCCAGGTTGTGACTTACCGATGACTTGCTGAATGAAATTTACATTCAGGCTGTGGAGGAAGATGCGGATCAGTGGACATATCTGAAAGAGGAGGAAGAGGAGGGTCAGGAGAAGGAGGAAGAACAGATCATTCTCCTCAGCTTGAAACAAATTGCTTGCCACCCACAGAGAGGCTCATTCAAGGGATCTTAAAACCCTTGAACCTTAGGATTGTATTATATTGTATTGCACTGTATTTTCTTTTCTTTTCTTTTTTTTTTTAGACGGAGTCTCGCTCTGTCTCCAGGCTACAGTGCAGTGGTGAAATCTCGGCTCACTGCAACCTCCGCCTCCCAGGTTCAAGTGATTCTCCTGCTTCAGCCTCCTGAGTAGCTGGGATTACATGCACATGCCACCATACCCAGCTAATTATTGCATTTTTAGTAGATGGGGTTTCACCATGTTGGCCAGGATGGTCTTGATCTCCTGACCTCATGATCTACCTGCCTCAGCCTCCCAAAGTGCTGGGATTATAGGCATGAGCCACCACCCCTGGCTTGTATTTTTTTTGAGACAGAATCTCACTCTGTTGCTGAGGCTGGAGTGCAGTGGTGCAATCTCTGCTCACTGCAACTTCTGCCTCCCAGGTTCAAGTGATTCTCCTGCCTTGGCCTCCCAAGAAACTGGGTTTACAGGCACATGCCATGATGCCTGGCTAATTTTTGTATTTTTAATACAGTTAGGATTTCACCATGCTGTCCAGGGTGATCTCGAACTCCTGACCTCAAGTGATCTGCCCACCTCGACCTCTCAAAGATCTGAGATTACAGGTGTGAGCCACCATGCCTGACCTGAACCTTAGGATTTTAGAACAACAGGATCCCAGCAGTCTTAAATCTGGAAAGGCTAGGGTGTTAAAATCCTAAAACCTTAGAACACTAGAACTCTAGGACCTCAAACATCTACAATCTAGAGTGTTAACATCCCCATATGCTTAGAAACCTTGAACTTTGGAACCCTAGAATTTTAAAGGGTCAAATGCCCTGCGGCTGTAGAGCAGAGAATCTCATGCTCTTATGTGTACAAGCTTCCCTGCATATTGCAATTCAGCAGGTCTGGGGTGGGGTCTGAGATTCCTATCAAGCACCCAGACGAGGCTGAAGCTGGTGGAGGACCATGTTTGTAATATAACTAACCTCTGGTTCAGTGGCCACAGAGCCACCTGGAGGATTTTTTCTTTTATAAACCCACATTCCTGGGTCCCCTTCCAGAATGACTGATTCGAATCTCTGGAACTTTGGGTCTAGGAATCCTGCACATGGTACCCATGGTTGTGTATGATGCACAGACGGAAAAAAAATTAAAACTATTTTATAAGTCTGGATTAATTTTTTTCATTGATTGTATGATATGTGTTATTAATTTTCTATTTATGATAGAGATATAAAGTTTTATTTTAAAAAATAAATGCTTCTAAGGAAACGTATTTAAGTACAATTGTGTTGAAGATGTTAGCTACAAAAGCATATTGGTAGTACATGGATATGGTGACTGGTCCAAGTTTGAGACCTGGCAATTTCAGCCAATGTCAGGCCTCTGCCCTCCCCTGCTACCCACCAGGCTGATTAGTAGAGGAGGAGAATCCAGCTGACCTCCCAAGGAGAAGTTTTCACCTCCAAAGGAAAAGTGCCCAGAGGATACAGCCAGGCCTGCAAATTCCCCCACCTGCCCCTACCAGGCCTGGATCTGGGCCCCAAGGAGGGGGAGACTCACCTCCTTCTGCACCAGGAAGGACACGGTGCTTTTCACTGTGTGGCTCACACTATTCACTAACTTGTTGATGAGTTGGCTGCGTCTGGAAAACACAGGGAACTGTTAAAGCCTGGTCAAGTGGGCAAGAGGCAAGGGGACTGGCAAGAAGCTGGGGAGTCGGGTAAACCCCCGGGATGTGGAGACACTTTTCTAACCACAGACAGTGCCTCCCATCCTTATGCATCATCCCTTACAATCCCACATCTGACAGTGGCTCCCCCAGTGCCTCATGAGAGTCTCAGCATAGAGAACTTTTCATTCATTCATTCATTCATTTATTCATTCAACCCATATTTACAGAGCACCAGCTATGCACCAGGAACCTAGCTGGGCCCTGAGGAGCAAAATAGAAACATCCCCTAACCTGGTACCTAAACATTAAGGGTCCAAACATACCCTAATGTGGTACCTAAACAAATCTTGCCAAGGTTGGCTTCTCCCACCTTCAACTCTCAGCATAATTGCCACCTCCTCAGGCCAGCCCTCCCTGACTACTTAGCTAAGAGAGAGCTTTGCTATCACAGTGCCCCATTAAAGGTAATGCTCACAGATGAGAACGCAGATCCAGGACAGCTTAACTTTCCCGTAGGTAAGCTCCACGAGAACAGGGACCTTGTCTGCCATCACCAATTAGTTCTCCAGAGCCCAGAACGGGGCCTCCCTGGCACATAACAGATGCTCTCAGTACACCACTTTTTTTTTTAGACAAGATCTTGCTCTGTCACCCAGGCTGGAGAGCAATGGCATGATCTCAGCTCACTGCAACCTCTGCCTCCTCGGTTCAAGCGATTCTCCTTCCTCAGCCTTCCGAGTAGCTGGGATTACAGGCATCCACCACCACCCCTGGCTAATTTTTGTATTTTTAGTAGAGACAGGCTTTCGCCATGTTGGCCAAGCTGGTCTTGAACTCCTGACCTCAAGTGATCTGCCCACCTCAGCTTCCCAAAGTGCTGGGATTACAGGTGTGAGCCACCGTACCTGACCTCAACACATTTTTGGCTGAAAGAATGAATGAAATGAACATACAGTTAAATACATATTGAGAACTTGTGATGAGTGTTTAAAAGGAAAGAGTAGACTCTTAGGAGAGAGAATAGGAGGGGCCCTGTGAAGGCCCTGAAAGATGCAGAAACCCACCGTGGTGCAGTAAGAAGGAGCTCTAGGTAGCCAGAGCCGCCCACACAAAGGTCTTGAGCTGGGAAAGAGCCTATTTGAGGCATAGCACAGAGGCCACTGTATCTGGGCACAGTGAGTGAGGGGAGGATGTGGGGATACAAGGGTGGGGCCAGATTAAACAGAGCCTACACGACCACGGGGAGCACTTGGGACTGGACCACAAGTGCAAAGAAAGGCCATGGGAGTATCTGGAGCCACAGAGTGGTGCCATCTCACAGATGTGGGCACGGACCAAAGAGCAGCGGGATGGAGTCCCTGAGGCTGCTTGGGAAGACAGCACCCAGCAAGGCTCCAGGCTCTGAATTTACATCCTGGCCTTCGCAACTCACATCCGACCATGGAGCTCTTCTTTGGTTTTCAGGGGTCTTTGGGCAACCTGTGTTCAGCTCCCTCAGTGCAGGGTGAGGGGAGTGTCCTCTGCTCACGGCCATCGGGGCTGAGAGCTGAGGACCCAGCCTTGTTCCTGGCCAAAGGCCAAGCAGCCCCAGCCCTTGGCATCTGGATCACTCATCCTCCTCCAGCCGGTGGCCAGCGACACTCTTTCTCCCTCTACCCTCTTGCTTGAGTCAAACCTGCTCTTTCAAGCACTGAGCTTAAGATGTAGATTTTGTGGATTAAAAGGGATGAATGATTTAAATGGAGAGGATTAAGTTTTCAAGATCTCCTTTCTGGAAATTTCCACTGAGTGGAGGATGATCTGGGGACGATCTGAAATTAGAGCCCATGGCAGGCACTTACTCTCCCCTCTCCCTCCCAGCTGGAGGCATGAAGGTAAATATAATTATATCATTATTATTATTACCGAGGGACATTAAGTAACAATAAAGGGGTCAGTTCTCCGAGAATTCATAACAATCCTAATATGCATGCACTTAACAACAGATCTTTAAAAGGTATGAAGCAGAAACTGACAGAGTTGAAAGGTGAAATGAGCAAATTCATGATTATGGTGGGCGAGCTCAACACTCCAGTCTCAGTAACGGAGAGGACTAGCAGGCAGAGAGGCAGCATGTTCCAGGCTGTACGCTAAATATTTGTATTTTCTCATCTGCTCAACCCGGAAGCCTATGAGTAGTTATTATTAACACCTCCAGTTTATAGATGTGAAAACAGGCTTAGAGAAATCAAGTTGCTGATAAAGTTACAAGTTAGTGGCAGAGCTGACATTTGAACCAAGGCCAACCTGACTCCAGAGCCGGAACACTTTCACCACTAGGCCTCCTCTTAGGTATAGGACTAGAGCTGAAATGAGGGGCCCCCAGCTTCCCTGAGAGCCCATCTCTGCTAAGATGAATGGGACCTTACTTGTCCAGCAAGGAAAGTGAGATGCTGGTTAGGTCACTGGCACATTCTCCCAGGACGGCAACAGACTTGTTGGTCTGGGGGTCAATTTCAATTCTGACTGCAGTCAGGAGGTCCAAGGAGGCATTCAGCTTGACAACCTGGCCAATGATGGGCCTGCAGAAAATAAGATGCACAGTCAACAGAGTCTAGAAGGGGTCCTTCAGGTTGCCCAGTTGGGTTCCTCCACCTGTGTGGACATGAGTCAGAATGTCTATTCGTGATGTCAACATGGCCCAGGTGATATCAACATGGTCCATATCCTCTATGAGATTCACGTGTTTATATTGGGGCTTCTTCTCCTGGCCACTTGGGTTTAGCTCACATGAAATTTTTATACAACATTACACTAATAAGTAAAACAATAATAGTTAATATTTATTGACAACAATTTACGTGTAGGTACTTAAAAAGTATTTTACCTGGATTCGTTTACATTTCATTTATTCATCACGAGAATGCTGAGGGAAGTGTACTATTACTATCCCTATTTTCTGAATGAGGAAACCTTGGTACTGAGAGGTTAAGTATCCAAGATCTCATAGCTAATGAGGGATGGCATCATTAGTGCATGTAGTTTACAGAATTTCTTTCTTACATGCTCATTTCTTGTCTCTATCTCCTTTAAAATTAAATTTTTTAATTTTTGTGAGACAGAGTCTCACCCTGTCGCCCAGCCTGGAGTGCAGTGATACAATCAGGGCTCACTGCAGCCTCGATCTCTCAGGCTCAAGCAATTCTTTTGCCTCAGCCTCCCAAGTAGTGTGGAATACAGGCGTGTGTCACCACATCTGGTTAACTTTTGTACTTTTTGTAGAGACAGGGTTTTGTCATGTTGCCCAGGCTGGTCATGAACTCCTGAGTTCAAGTGATCCTCCCACCTCAGCTTCCCAAATTGCTGGGATTACAGGTATAAGCCACCCACTTCCAGCTAAAATTAAGAGTTTAAACTTATATTTTGCACACATACACTTTATTATATACTGTCATTGTGTACTACTAAGTTTTGTACTGTGTACTATGCATTTTTATGTAATGGTCACTGCTATTTAGAGAGAATCTTGAGAGACAAAATAACGCTGGAGGAAATTTTGCCAAAGAATAATAAATGTTTCTGTTTTCTCAACTTTCCAAATTTTACAGCCAGATTAATGTCATGATTTCAAAACTATATTCAATGGAGCATTGTTTTTAAAAGACACGTGGTTATGGCCAAAGTTCCCTAGAACATTTTAAAGGTTGAGAACTTAGACCCAGAAGGTTCCTCTCACTCACAGATTGGGAAACTGAGGCCCTGGGTCTCCCAGCAGTGGGGGAGGCACCTCATTCCCAGGTTGGGCATCCATCAGCCAGGCTGAACTGCCTTTCCCAAATCTCAGATTCTAGCACATACTCACAGGGTCGTAGAGACGTCCGCAGTGACAGGGAATCTCAGGTTAAGGCCTTTGTCATCGTCAGTCGGTTCAGCTTTGACATCCAGGATGAGGGAGTTGCTGATTTCCAACCTGCATGAAACCCACAATTCACCCTTGTCACTCCCCGTGACAGCCACTTACCAAGCACTTCCCTGTGCCAGCCTCGAGCTGAGCCTTTGGATCTCATCAGCCTTGCTCAGAGGTTTGATTCTCTCCATTTTATGGCACAGCAACCCAAGGCTCAAGCTGGTGTGATTTTCCCCCAGATTCCCAGATTCCCAGGGGAGTAAGTGTCAGAGCCAGAATTAGAGGCCAGAACTGTCTGACTTTAAAAGTTCATGAGTGGGGCTGGGCTCAGTAACTCATGCCTGTAATCCCAGCCCTTTGGGAGGCCGAGGCGGGCAGATCACCTGAGGTCGGGAGTTCAAGACCAGCCTGACCAACGTGGAGAAACCCCGTCTATAATAAAAATACAAAAAAAAAAAAAAAAAAAAAATTAGCTGGATGTGGTGGTGTGCACCTCTAATCCCAGCTACTTGGGAGGCTGAGGCAGGAGAATTGCTTGAACCCGGGAGGTGGAGGTTGTGGTGAGCCAACATCGCATCATTCCACTCCAGTCCGGGCAACAGGAGCAAAACTCCATCTAAAAAAAAAAAAAAGAAAAGTTTATGAGCGGATCCACTGCCTGGGGTTATGTGGTGTAGACTCGAGTTTCCCTTCCCCTAAGGGGATCTGGGCTTTTACCCCCAGTTATATGTGGAGAAGAAGTTTATTCTTTGGAAAGGGACTCCATGCAAATAGGTTGAGGTAAGGATAAATATAACCTTCACCCTGACCGTGAAATTGAAGAACACAGAAGCTCGAACCCATAGGATGCCCAGATTGACCCTGGAGCCCTGCCTGTAATTTACTCAAACTCCGGTGGGCCTGGCCTTTCGGGGAGGAACGAGGCTTGTCCATCTGTCTTTCACCTTAAACTTACCCCCTCAAAGATGTGTATTCCCTTTTCTTAGAGCAAAGATCTCCACTCTGAAGCACCAACTCACCTCAAAGTGTTCGTATTTGTTGGAAGCAGTTTAGAAACAACATTGTTCAGCAATTTCTCAGCTTCCTGGACTTTCTGCTTGGCCAGTTGCCAAGCACTGGATTGCTGAAGCACCCCTAGGTCCACCTTCAGTTTCTCAAGGACACCTGCCAAAAACAATCGCTGTTTTGTGTCACGCACAACCTGCGAAGTAGCTACGATGCTCCAGGTACCTACCGGTTAAGACTGTTTGCCTATGTTATTTTATTTAATCTTTATAACAACTCAGTGAGGTAGATATTGTCGTTGTCTGCTTTTTTATGGCTAAGGAAATAAAGGCTCAAGATGGTTAAGAAATGTGTCTAGTCACACAGCCAGGAAATCTTGTTTCTTCCATGCTGCCTCCAAACTATTAATAAATATACTGATTATTTATCAACAGAGCAATCAATTGGCCAGGCAATTGATATTGATTGTACACCAGTGTCTAGGAGTGACTTAGGGGTCTGTTGTGCTAAGTGAGATGCTCACGTGAGTTCGAAAAACTAGAAAGAATAAGAGAATACACTCAAGAAATGAAAAATCTAGAATCAAGGATTAAAAATGGCTCCAACCATGAAACTGGCAAATGAGAGTTCCAGAATGAC
Organism: Cheracebus regulus; assembly: GCA_963574635.1. Lineage (NCBI taxonomy): Eukaryota > Metazoa > Chordata > Mammalia > Primates > Pitheciidae > Cheracebus > Cheracebus regulus. The sequence continues at coordinate 15,060 of CAUYQU010006159.1, forward strand.
AGCTTTGCAGCAGGCCCAGAAAGCAGTAATTATTTTTTTTTCTTTTAAGTTCTAGGATACATGTGCAGAATTGTGCAGGTTTGCTACATAGGTATACATGTGCCATGATAGTTCACTGCACCTATCAACCCATCATCTAGGTTTTAAGCCCCACGTGCATTAGGTATTTGTCCTAATGCTCTCCCTCCCCTTGCTCCCGAGCCCCCAAAAGGCCCCAATGTGTGTTGTTTCCCTCCTTGTTCCAATGTGCTCTCATTGTTCAGCTCCTACTTATGAGTGAGAACATTCGGTGTTTGGTTTTCTGTTCCTGTGTTAGTTTGCTGAGGATAATGGTTTCCAGATTCATCCATGTCCCTGCAAAGGACATGCTGTCATTCTATTTTATGGCTGCCTAGTATTCCATGGTGTGTATGTGACACATTTTCTTTATCCAGTCTATCATTGATGGGCATTTGGGTTGGCTCCGTGTCTTTGCTATTGTAAATAGTGCTGCAGTAAACATATGTGTACATGTGTCTTCATAGCAGAATGATTTATATTCCTTTGGGTATATACCCAGTAATGAGATTTCTCGGTCAAATGGTATTTCTGGTTCTAGATCCCTGAGGAATCACCACACTGTGTTCTGCAATGGTTGAATTAATTTACAATCCCACCAACAGTGTAAAAGCATTCCTATTTCCCCAAAGCCTTGCCAGCATCTATTGTTTCCTGACTTTTTAATAATTGCCATTCTTATTGGCATGAGATGGTATCTCATTGTGGTTTTGATCTGCATTTCTCTAATGATCAGTGATGATTTTTTTTCATATGTTTGTTGGCCGAATGTCTTTTTTTTTTTGAAAAGTGTTCATATCCTTTGCCCATTTTTTGATGGGGTTGTTTGTTTTTTTCTTGTAAATTTAAGTTCTTCGTAGATTCTGAATATTAGCCCTTTGTCAGATGGGTAGATTGCAAAATTTTTCTCCCATCCTGTGGGTTGCCTGTTCACTCTAATGCTAGTTTCTTTTGCTGTGCAGAAGCTTTTCAGTTTATTTAGATTCCATTTGTCAATTTTCCAAGCTCATGGATAATTGCAATACTACCTAAAGCAATTTATACAGTCAATGCTATTCCCATCAAACTACCATAGACTTTCTTCACAGAATTAGAAAAAACTACTTCAAATTTCATGTGGAACCAAAAAAGAAAGCGTATAGTAAGACAATCTTAAGCAAAAAGAACAAAGCTGGAGGCATCATACTACCTGACATCAGACTATACTACAAGGCTACAGTAACCAAAACAGCATGATACTGGTACCAAAACAGACATATAGACCAATGGAACAAAACAGAGACTTCAGAAATAACACTACACATCTACAACCATGTGATCTTCAACAAACCTGACAGAAACAAGCAATGGGGAAAGGATTCCCTATTTAATAAATGGTTCTGGGAAAACTGGCTAGCCATATGCAGAAAACTGAAACTGGATCCCTTCCTTACACCTTATACAAAAATTAACCCAAGATGTTTTAAAAACTTAAATGTAAAACCCAAAACTATAAAAATCCTAGAAGAAAACCTAGGCAATACCATTCAGGACACAGGCATGGGCAAATACCTCATGACACCAAAAACAATGACAACAAAAGGAAGCAATAATTCTTATAGGATGAGGAGGACAATATATCTTGATGATAGGTCTCTGGAGAACAGGGGGATGAGAATAAATGTCGTGACCAGGTGTGGTGGCTCACGCCTATAATCCCAGCACTTCAGGAGACCAAGGCAGGAGGATGACTTGAGGCCAGGAGTTCGAGACCAGCCTGGGCAAAACGATGAGACTCTATCTCTACAAAAAATGTAAAACTTAGCTAGGTGTGGTGGTATGCACCTATAGTCCCAGCTACTGGGGAGGCTGAGGTGGGAGGATCAGTTGAGCCCAGGAGGTTGAGGCTGCCAGAGTACTCTAGCTTGGGTGACAGAGTGAGACTTTGTTTCAAAAAAGAATAAATGTTATGGTAGATGTAGGATGATGCCCATGAAAAGAATTAAGTATATGTGGGGAGAAAATAATTCAACTGAGAAACAACAGGGCAATTACTAACTTAAGGAAAAACGAAAAACTATATAAGGAAAGGGATGTAATCATAATGTTGTAACTTGGCTCTGTAATGGACAATATCTGTCTAGTTGTAATGATTCAGAGAATGGCGCTTTAAATAAAATTGGTGACATAACTACAACTGATTGTACAGCTCACTAGGTGACCTTGGTTTAGATGTTTCTGTCTCTGGGCTCAGGTTTCCCAGCTATAAAATTAGGGTGAGTCCTTTCTGCATCTTTGAAAGTTACCTAAGCCCTTGACAAGGCTTGAAAGGCAGCCATGTGCAGAAGTTACCTCCGTCTACAAACACTGCTTTTGATATGCTGCTAATGATTCCACAAAACAAAAAGAAAGCCAAGTTATTTTAATAAGTTAGCATAAAAAGGAGGTATAATTAAATATAAAGGTAGGTAGCCTTACAGATACTGAGGCTAGGTAGAGATAATTTCCTTAATTTTCACTGAATTAACACGTCAATAAAAATATTAAACAACCCCCAAAGAAAAATTTGCTAAGAATGTACACAAAATACTCAAGTTAAAATATGTAAGTACACAGTAAATATATGAAAAAGGAGAGGGCTCTTTTATAATTAGAGGAATGCAAAGTGAAATAAGTTATAACTTCATCTGTGAGACTCGCAGAACATATAAAATTGTCCATACCCAGTGCTGGAAAGGGAGTGGGAAAAAAGACACTCTCATAGACTGTTGGAGAAAGTGTTAACATAGGAGATTACTTGTCAACAGCGTAGTTTTTGAACTTGTGAAATCCCACTTATAGGAATTTACCTTATGTGTATATTGGCAAATGTTTATCAGGATATAATATGCAGAAGGATATTCCTGTGGCATTGCTCGTTTCTAGAAAGATAAACGAATGAGCCAGGAATTGCACAGCCACTTTTCTCAGTAAACCACCCATAAAGAGTAGCCCCTGGTGGCAGCCTCTAGTAATGCAGGCATAGTGTTTAGGAGGCTGATTTAGGTAACACTGATCATCACACTTGTTGATTTACCTTTAAGAGTATTGTCAATTGTCTCAAGTCCTTCGTCCAGAACAGGTTTCAGCTCATCCACGACATTGCTCAGGTCATTACCAAGATTGCCAAGAAGAGACTCTGAGGTCCCAGTGAGCAGGCCGCACAGGAGAACAAGTTTCCAAAGCTGAAGCATCTTTTGTCTTGACACCGGGACAGTCATGAGAAGAACAGGAGTGAGAATTGCCCAGGGAGAAATGGAATCTTCAGTGAGTTCCAATCACTCTTAACATTTAACATTCCTTTAAGATAGATGTGGTTATTTCCTCTTTTACAAACTGGCAGCCAAGGTCAGAGAGTTACAGCAACTTGCCCAGACACACAGCCAGTGAGCAGAGGACCTGGGATTTGAAAAGTCAGACTCAACTCCAAGCCCATACTCTTGACACAAAGTTCCTTTTCACACGCTGTCTTCTCTGTCTAAAATATTTTTCTTCTTCATTTTTCCACCTTGGTCAATTCCTACGTCATGCCCTCTGTGAAGCCTACTCTAGGCCCCTACCCAGATTCTAGGTTGGGGGAGTCTCACCTTGCTGCCTTCATTATCCTGATCAAGGTCCTGGGTAACACTTCCCTGATGATTTGTCTGCCTTTCCTACCAGGCTGTGAACTCATTAGGGGAAGGACTGTAACTTATTTCACTGTCAAATCCTCAGGCCCCAGTAAAAAGCCTGCACCTAGTACAGTACAGTAAACAAATAAATATTTGTCTAATAAAAGTATGAACAAATCAATGGCAACCACCTCATGATTCTGCACTGCTCATCAGTTTGACACTTATTTTAATATAATCTATAGATCTCTAAATTTGCTCTGATTTGCTATTTATCTTGACATCTGGACAGTCATGGGAGGAGCAGGAGTGAGAATTGCCCAGAGGGAAATGGAATCTTCAGTGAGTACCCATCACTAATTTGTTGTTTAGAGCAAATTTAGAGATATATTGATTATCTCTGCCATACTCAAAATATTAGCTAACCCAAGCAACCTGCCCCTCCACCTCCTGCCCCCAAAGCCTTCTGAAAACCACCATGTGGGACGCCACTGGGGGAAGCATGCCACTCACAGGTTTAGAGGAGGATGCTCACGAGATCCTTGCCCCACTGCACAGTCTGCTGGGACTCTGCTGAACGTTGGTGGCCCTTATATGGTGGTGACGGGATGGAAGGCTGCCCACAGAAACAAGCCTTTGTTCCGGGACCATCCAAGGGTACTCCAAGGAAACTAACCCCTCTCCAGGATGAGCAGAGAGAGAGATTTCCAACCCAAACGTTACCCAGGATGCTTGAATTTAAATGGATGGTTACGGAGAGGGCTTTCTGCCAAGACTGAGAGCAGGTCCTCATGGAGCCGCAGCTGCCAAGCCGGTGGTCCTTGCGGGTGGGGACTGGGGGGAAGACTGAGAATGAATGAATTGGAGAATGTCCTGGCGGGAGGACCCATAATGACCATCCAGTCTAACTCTGTCATCATTTGGAAACTGAGGCTCAAAGAAGGGAACCTACCAGCCTGGGGTCATTCAGCAAGACAGGGACAGAGAAGGATCTGGAATTGTGGCCCGCGAGGAGTCAGACGGATTCCAAGTACACGGGGTCCGGCCCCCGGGGTCTGCACCTGGCAGGTGCAGCAGACGCCTGGCAGCCGTTCGTGCCTGACACTGGGCTTGGTGTCCCTGAAGTGCACTTTAGACGCACTTTCCCATGAGTCCTTATGAAGACTCCGCAAGGCAGGTTTTGAGAACTCCATTTTCCAGTTGAGGAAGCCAAGTTCAGAGGAGGAGGTGGCTTGTCCACACTTGCAAGGACAGGAACCAGGCATCCGGGCCCCCAGGGAAGGCCCTTCTGTGCATATCAGGCTAAGGTCATTTGGCAGAGCGGGAGAGTCCCTGGGCCTGAACATCCTGTTTTTGCTTCAGCCACTGATGTTTGCGTTGGTTGTAACGCCTGCTGCATTGGGCCTGTGTCAAGCCGGAACAGTACAGGAACCTCAGGTGGGTGGCCACCTGGCCTCAGGCTGGGAAGGACTGGCACAGAGCTCAGGGTCATCATGGATCTCTGCCCTCTGCTCACCCACCCACCACTTGGCAAGGACCTGGGAGGCCTGTCCTCAAAATGATGCAACCAGGCAAAGGGTGGGACAGCTCCAGGAGCTGGCTGTTCCTACGCCGACCGTGGCTCCGCTGTTCAGCATGGAGCAGCCGCTGCAGGGAGAAGGTGAGGATGGCCAGGACCCAAGAGCGCAGCCCATTAGAGCCCTGCAGCAGCCTTGCCTGAGGTCTTGAACAGACTCCCTTCCCTGGCTGCCTGACACCGGGTTCTGCAAACATCTCAGCCCCACTCCTCCCCCAGTTGTGAAGTACAGAGCCAAGGGTTGTGCTGAAATCCTGCGAAGGCAGCTTGTCCCAGCCCAGGAACACAGCCCAGGGCTGAGCGTCATGCAGTGACCTCAAGACCCAGTGTTGGCCCAGGCCTCAGTTGCCTCATCTGTAAAATGGATAAACTCCCTGTCCCTGGATCTCAGCGGCATGGTGGACAGGCAAGGGCCTAGGAAATCCAAATGATGGTGAGGGGCTTTGAGGGCGGTGCTCAGAGCCTGTCACTGGGCTTGGGCTGTCCTGAGCTTGAATGCTTGCTCTCTGCTAGTTGCTGGCTATGTGGCCTGAGCCAGAGACTGCACCTTGCTGAGCCTCAGGCTCTTTGTGAAATGAGACTAAAAACAGTGCTCACCTCACGAGCATGCTGTGAGGTCAAAGTGGAGTAACACCCGCAAAGGCTTAGCACGGGGTAGGCCCTCTGTGAGTGGCAATAGCAAAGACGGTGAAGATGATGCTGGCGAGTGTGTGTGCATGAGGTCCTGGCTTACGATGGTCTGACTTCAATCTTTCAACTTTCCCATGGGTTTACTGGGACATAACCCCATTATAAAATGAGGAGCATCTCGCCGGGCACAGTGGCTCACACCTGTAATCCCAGCACTTTGGGAGGCCGAGGCAGGAGGATCACCTGAGGTCAGGAGTTTGAGACCAGCCTGGCCAACAGGGCGAAACCCTGTCTCTACTAAAAATACAAAAATTATCTGGGCCTGGTGGTGGGTGCCTGTAAACCCAGCCACTTGGGAGGCCGAGGCAGGAGAATTGCTTGAATCTGGGAGGTGGATGTTGTAGTGAGCTGAGACTGTGCCACTGCACTCCAGCCTGGGCAAAAGAGCGAAACTCCATCTCAAACAAAAATAAAATTAAATGGGGAGCATCTGTCGTAAGATTAATATTACAGGGTCCTTGGTGGGTGGGGAGATTGGTACCCTCCGAGGTCACCCAAGGTTCAGGCCAGCTGGTCCGGGTCGTTCAGGAAAACGAAGCAGTGACAGCTCCTCCTGTGTCCTCCTCCTCCTGCCCTTCCCTCTCCAGGGTACACAAAGCCTCCTTACATGGAAGATGTTTGCCTCTCAGGGACAAAGGCCCAGCCATGAGGGTCGCGAGATGAATTTCTCATTGAAAATTTCCAGCGAGGCATTAAGATTAGCTGTGCCAGGATTGAGACATCCTACCCCTAGCATGACTGCTAATCCCCAGCTGAGGCCGCTTCCTGGTCCCACTGACCCAGCCTTCACCTCCAAGCTGACATCTTTTTCCATACATGGCTCAGCGCCCTGGCTGGAAAGGGGCTAGCAGGTCATGCAGCCTACTGAGACCAGAGAAGGTGAGTGACAAGGCTGGGGTTGCACAGGCGGCCAGCCAGGCTGGGGAATGCTCAGCTGACCAGGCTGTGTCCCAGTGACCTTCCTCCCGCCGCGGACAGATGCAGCTCCCACCCCTTCTCCAGATACAAAACACAGATGTGCATTCCCATCCCACCACCAGATGGAATTGCCTTATTTTGCTGGTAAAATTGCTGAAAGACTTGTCACCATTTTGCTTGTGAAATCAGTCAGGTACGAATCACCCATCCAGTTTCTAGGAGGTCCTAGTTTCTCACACCTGAAATGCCCACTCAGAAATTCTGGGCAAAAATAAGAAAGATCAAAGCAACAAAATGTGTTCACACGTTACTGTCCTTCCTATGACTGCTAAAGAGAGCAATTAATAAAGTTGTCACAATGTTACAGTCTGAAGACCTTTAATTTTGACTTTGCTGGGTTTTTTCCTTCTGTTTTAGAGGTGACACATTTTATTCTTTCAGCTCTCAAGTATTTCCCGAAGCCCCAGATTCCACATCTGGACACTAATAGACCCCCCTCGGGTCCTGCCCTGAGAATCTGGGGAGCCACTTCCCATGGCCTGACCGATGGACAGGGGACCTTGCCCATGAGGCCAGAGTCTTCTTCCTCCTGCCCCATGGCATGTTCCCTGAATGCTTCACCCAAAACTCCCGGAGAAAATGTAAAGGAGTTTTCACAGGGTCAGGGTCCTCCCCTGGGTCCTTTGAAGTCTGGGCACCTTGTCTTTTTTCACCTGTTTCCCCCAGAGCCGGCACAGGGTCTGGTCTACAGCAGGAGTCAAATGATACTTGTGGCAGGAAAGAAGAGAGAAAGAAAGAAGAAAGAGAGAAGGAAGGAGGAAAAGAGAGAGAGGAAGGAAAGAGAGGGAGGGAAGAAGGAAGGAGAGAGGGAAGGAGAAAAGGCAGAGAGGGGATGTGGAGAGAGAAGAAGGGGAGGAGGAGAGGGAGAGGAGAAGGGAGGGAGGGAGGCCAGCCATGTCCCACCAGTCCCGCTCTCCGAGGGGAAGACCACACCATCTCTGAGGTCCCAGTACCCAGCACAGGGTCTGGTTCAGCTCGTGCGCGTTGTCTTTCTGTCTGTCTTCCCAGGCGGGTGGGCCTCGTGACATGAGCAAGCTCCCGGGTCCCTCCCCCTTCTTACCTCACTCTGGTTTTTGACCCCTCAGTCTGTCTGTGCCCTGCCTTGTCTTCCAGATCCTCCCTGTTGAAGTGGGCCTTGCCCTGCCCCGAGTCATCTGTCCATTTATTCATTGTTCATTCACTTCACAGGTGCCTTATAGGCATGAGCCACTGTGCCTGCCCAGGCACTGCCATTTATATTCCTTCGGAATGCCCCCGGGCTGCGTGAGTCCTCGTGATTCATCTCCACGGCCCTAGCACTCCCAGCCCCAAGCCTGTGTCAGCGGAATCCCTTCATAAAAGCTTGTTGGTTGAAGGGATGTGGGTTAGCCCTCTCTCTTCCGCTGGACTGGGGCTCCTTAAGGTTGGGGACCATGATTCTGCCATCCGTGTGTCCCCAGCAGCTAGCCTGGGGCCTGGTTTGCAGTGGATCCCAATAAACACCACAATGAATTAATGTGAAAAAAGTAAGTTAATCCATAGACCGAGTAGATGAATGTAGGGGATGAGACCCAGAATCAGCAAGAAGAGTCCTTCCTTCCCTCCACTCCCCCATCCTGCCATTCATTCATTCATCACACACCTATGGAGTGTCTCATCTGGGTCCTATCCTATGTGGGGCTCTGGGCCCCACAGAACACCCCACATGTGTCCACCCTCAGACCCCACCAGCAGGGGCAGAGGTCAACATGCACAGTGACATTTACTTTCCACCAAGCAGGCATGGTTCTTGCAAATGTTCTGTGCATTGGTGGCTCCAAGCAAATGGGCAACTGCTGTCCCTGGCACAGAGCCCAGCCCTGGCGAAAGTCCTTCTTTTAAACACTGAATGGGGTCAAACTGAGCTCTTTGGGAGCTGAAAGAGGAAATGATGTGACACTGTGGGGTAGGTGGAGACAGATCATATAGAAGACAAATGATGGGAGGATTCCAAAACATGGGTGAGTCTGGTTGTATTTGTCTGGCAGGGGCTTTAGGTAACCAGCCGGGCTTCAGTCTGAGTCTTAACCCTGCTGCTTTCTAGCTGTGTGACTCTGGAAAAGTGGCATTGCCTCTTTGGGCCTCCATTTCCTCATTTGCAAAATGGTGACCATGATCATCCGCCTGGCATGGCTGATCTGCGACTTACGCCTGGAAAGGAGTTAGCCCAGTGTCTGGCACACCATAAGTGCTCAGTGAACTGAAGATGGTTCAGAAGTGCCATGTCCAGCGCAGGATTAAGGGTGGGAAAGAGGGCAGAGACTCACTCCAGACTCCACCACTGACCAGCTGTGTAATGTCAGGCAAGGCATGGCCACTCTCTGAGACAGTGTCTTCTGCTTTCTAAAATTAGTGCTAATCCTGGCCGGTAAGGACTGGGGAGGCATTAGTTAAAAGTGGGAATGCAGAGTCCTGGAGCAGTATGTTGTGGCCACTCAACCCAAAGAGGGAATAAAGGCCATGGCAGAAGTACCATAGCTCCCTGTCTTTCCTTCTGGGACCTCTGTGGGACTCATGTCTGTGGGGTCTTGGATGATTACCTCTGCCAGACTTCTCTGTTTCTGCCGGAGCATTCCCAAAGCCTCCTCTCTGGCCTCCCAAGATTTCTTTGCATCCTCTCCCCAGTGCCAAGGGCCAGGTCTGAGGATGTCACCCCCCTGCAAATTCTCCCCACCCTGCAAGCACCTCTTCTGTAAAGGCTTCACTGAGTACACAGCTGACCTTTAACTGCATTGGGCCCAGGTGTGGGTGTGTGGAGTAGGTGAGTCAGGGTGAATGGGACCCCCAGGGTCTGTCCTGGAACTCATGATGGGACAGGCCATAAACAGTCCCGAGTGCAGGAGGATGGAGGAGGGCATGTGTGAGTCCTCTCCATCACAGCAGCTGCCCCTCTCGGCAGTGCCCAGCTCTGTGCCTCACCTGTACATCTTGCTTCTAAAGGTGACTGCCTGCAGGTGCTCTGGCTGTAATGAGGCAGATGGCAGAGGTCTGGGGTGTTTGAAGTCAGAGACGTTCTGCCTTGTCATTTTTAAACAAGTCTCTTCCTTGCCTAAACACCCACAGCTATCTCTCCTCCACTGTCAACACCGGGAGGCCAAGTTCTGTCTGGGGTCCATCTCTGGTTTCCCACTATGGCTTGCTGATAAGCTGAAATGTTTGTCAGGATTCTTTGGGTTATATTTGTAATGGAAAACACAACCCAAACTGACTTAGATGTGAAAGAGAGTCATTGGCTCATATAACTAGCAGGCCCATGGGGTTCAGGCATGGCTGAATCCAGGTGCTCAAAAGAAATCTCCAGGCCTCCACTTCTTTCCATGACTTGGCTTGGCTTTCTTCTCAAACTGATTTCCCCCAAGAGGTGGCAGAGATGGCCACCAACAGCTTCGGGCCCACATTCTCTCTTAATAGCCTAGCAGAAAGAGAGTATGTCTTTCCTAATATCTCTTCAAAAGTTCTAGGACCGATTCCCACTGGTCCTGCTGGAGTTACATGCTGAGCACTGAACCAAAGAGTATGGCCAGGGTGGAGGAATCCACTGGTTGGCCGATTTGAAACTATTACATCTGCAAAGACAGCAGAGGCAGGATGGTCAGACGAGGAGGAGGCGAGCCAGGGGAGGAAGGCTGTGGGAAGTGAAAGTTCCTCTTCAAAGTTTCCTTTCTTGTTACAGAATAAATCATAAGTGTATTAATAACTCTTTGTTAAGTCCTATCCTATGTAGCTGTTAAGCATGCCATGCTTACAGTCACATGGTATATTCTACGTCCTTGTACTTTAACCAAGATATCTGTGCTGGACGTGCTCACAGACGTCCCAGCTGGCAGCCTATGCCCCTTACCTGTTTTTTTTTAAAAAGTTTTAAGTTGTTAGCCAATCGGGTTTTACTTTAGAGTGTGAGGTCTGGCTCCACCCAGCGGAAATCAGACACAGCAGTAAGGACAACCCCAAATGTGTAAGGGATGAATGTGTCTGCTTTTCCTTTGTTCATTGTACTCTCATGGCAAAATGGCTAGTGTGGGTACCCTTCCTGCAGTACAGGAAATAAAAATTGCTTTGCTAAAAAATCCATTGCCTCAGTGCTGATTTTTCTTTGCTGCACTGAGCACCTGTTTCCAACAAAGGCTAAGGGAAGAAATGGTTTCGTGGAGGAGGAAGGGGTATCTGTGCTATGGTCAAGATGGGGCGACCTCATCTATGTCCATTGGCTTCCTCTACCTGGTGATCATGGAGGACCCGGTAAGGGTGAGTTTGGTGGAAACAAGATGGGTGGTAGGGGGGGTGTATCCAAAGTAAGCATGCTGCTCAAAGGGTGGCCCATGGACCACTGGTCTCTCCCTAGTTCAGACCAACTGCTCTAGAACCTGCATCTTAACAAAAGCCCAGGTGGCTCATGTGTGTGTTCGAGGTGGAGAAGCACAGCTCTAAGGAACTCTGGCTGCAGAGGGGGCGAGAGAGGGAAGGAGGCTGGTGGAGGGAGTGTGGAGTTATGGAAGGGAACTTTATTCTTCCTGAGAAGGGAGGCACTTGAGCAAGTTAGCTGTGTGTTCTTAACAATGGGAAATGTGGGGGGCAGGGGGGAACATGTTTTATTTAACTTTCTTTCACCATGCAAAACTTACTATTTTACAGGATACTGTTGTAGATTTGCACGTCAGATTCATCCCAGATTGGATCTAGCTATATTTACTTCCTGAAATAATGAATGTCGTGATGGTGATATCTTTCAAGAGCCTCCCATAGTGGATCCTGTGGTGACCCAGGTCCTCGCCATCCATCTGAGCATTTATTGCTGGACCAAGAACACAGGTGCCCTGGGCCTCTGGAGACTCAAGAACCCTGAAGGCCGGCTCCACATGCTCCTTCTCGTGCCACCCTCAGGCTCCATGTGACTCTCCCTGCAGCCTGCAGTGCCTCGGGTTGTTCACAAAGACAGTCCTGACAAAAAGGTTGAGAAAACAAACATTGTCATGTGTGTCATCAGCCATGCACTCAAGTGACACTAGGGAGGCCCAGCGTGGACTGAGCTCTGGGTGGCTTTGTCTGGGGCATGCAGAGGCCCCCAGGAGCTTAGGGTCCTCTTCTTGCTACAGGGCCCACCTCCCAGCCCCAGGAGCCTCCTGGATGTGGCTTCTTGGTTGTCGCACTGCATTTTCCTCCAGAGAACCAGAGGGTTGTGAAGGGCCTCCACTTCAAACACCCCAATCCCTGTGGTACCAGTAGGGAAACTGAGGCCAGAGAGCATTGTGACTCAGCCGAGACACAGAAGGGTCGAGACACAGCCGAGACGTGCTGTGATTACAGGCCCCAGACACCCACCACCTCCTGCAGCGCCTGCTGGCCGCCAGAGGACCTGGGTGTGAAGCTCAGCTCCGCCTCCTTCCAGCTGTGAGGCAGTGGGCCAGGCAGCAGCTAACCTCACTGGGCCTCAGTTTCCCCATCTGCAAAACGGATGTGAACAGCTGCCTCTTAGGGTGGGTGGAGGGCTGAATGAAATGATCCATGGCTGGGCGTAGGATAAAAAATCCGCAGAGAGCTAAGGTCTATTCAAAATATGATTGTTATCATTAGCGCCACGTTTCCCTTTGGACCAGAGGCACAGAGAGATTATGTGTCCTGTTGGGCAGAAGAACTGGGATTTGAGCCCAATTCTGACACCCCAGGCCACCCACGTACAAAGTGCACCACTTTGAACCTGTCTCCTCATCTCTAAAATACTTAGTGACACTGCTGACCTTGAGAGGTGGCTTTGGAAGTTCCATGCCATCCTGGAAGCCAAATGCCCAGCACAGTGCCTGGCATTTAAAAAAAATGCTGCTTTATACAAATATCCTTAAATAACAGACGTGAGAAAGATGGATTAGCAGGGTCAAGACTCCACCGTGTGGCAAAATCTAAGAACTGTGCCTGCCCTCAGCCCAATCCATCCGCCCGGGAGCCCGCCGGTGCCCAGGCCACTCCTGCTGCTCCCTCCGTGTGGCCAGCAGTGGGGAGAGAAGCGGAAGGATGTGCAGTTTCCAGCCTCTGTGACTGTGCTTGTCTGCAGGGAACAGGGAGAGGCAGAGAGTGTGAGCGTGGGTTCTCACAGCCCCTTGCGGTTCCCCATTACACACCTTTGCTCAAGCTGCCTGTTCCCTCTGCCTGGTGGTGTTTAGACAATCCCCCAGTGCTCATCTCTGTTTCACAGACGAGGAAACCGAGGCCCAGTGACATTAGCTGCCTGGCCCACTTCTGCACAGCTGGAAGAAGGCAGAGCTGAGCTTCACACCCAGGTCCTCCAACAGCGGGCAGGAGCTGCAGGAGGGGGTAGGTGTCTGGGGCCTCAGGCAGGGGGGACCCTACGGCATCTTGGCTGAGTTTTACATGCCCTTGTGGTTTCGGTTTCCCCACTGGTACTGCAGGGACTGGGGTGTTTGAAGTGGAGCCTCTTTACCATGCCCTGGTTCTCTAGAGGAAAGGTGGAGTACAGAGATAGGGTTAATTGGAAATGCAGAGTCCAAGGGCTCCAGGCAACTTTACATTTAGCACCAATTTCCTTCTTCTTCTTTTTTTTTTTTTTTGGAGACAGGGTCTTGCTCTGTCACCCAGGCTGCAGTGCAGTGGGCTGCAGTCACGGCTCACTGCAGCCTTGACCTCCCTGGGCTCGGGCGATCCTCTTACATCCGCCTCCTGAGTAGCTGGGACTGCAGGCACACACCACCACACCCAGCTAGTTTTTGTGTTTTCTGCAGAGATGGGGTGTTACCATGTTGCCCAGGCTGGTTTCAAACTTCTGGGCTCGAGCGATCCCCCCGCCTCAGTCTCCTGACGTGCTGTGATTACAGGCAGGAGCCACTATGCCCAACCTCTACTTCCTTTAGTTCTAAAAGACTTAGAATCAGGCTTGCAACCTGGCTTCATACATCTTACTGCAACACCACTGTCCTTCTGGATGGAACATCTCATCAGCTTCAGGTGGTCCCCAGGAATACTCAAACCCTAAGCTATCTTATATCTGACCATCTGTCTGAAGTGGGAGGGGTGTTCACTGTCTGTCCTTCCCCTGTTAAAGCACCGTTCCTTTAGTCCGGTTCCTAGAGGCTCTTCTACCTCCATCAGCTCCATGCTGAAATACCTTCCCTTGGGAAGTTTCCCAGCTTATCAGCTTCGGGCATACCCAAATGTAAGCTCTAATGAAGGAACTATTTGTGGTTTGACTGCGGGAAATAATTGGTGGGTAGATCAAGGTCACAGCCACTTAGATGGAGTCAGAGAGTGCCACAGTGATGCTCCAGTGTTTGAGCATCCTTACCGTAGTCCTGGCGGGATCCCATGTTCATCCTAGAAATAGGAAAATGGCTGGGTCACTGCAACCGACAGCACAGAATACATTAGGAGACGCCTCCATGAGGAAGGCCCATTGTGGCCATGGTTTTGCCCTGCTTTCCACCCTCCCAACACTCATTATTGAAGGAAAGGCCTTTAGAGACTGGGCACACTTTACAGATGAGAGAAGAGAGGCCCAGAGAGAGGGTGGGGCTGACATAAGGTCTCCCAGAGAGTTGGTGTCTGAACTGGGTCTTGAACCTTGGTCTCAGGATGCCAACCTTAGGGCTCTTTCTGCTCACCTTTTCTGGCTTTCAGCATAATGTTGGAGAAGTCCCAGGGAAACAGCAAGAGGGCTTAAGACCTTCCCTGGCTTCCCAGGGGGACAGTAGGCTTCCCCACCTGCTTAGGGGAGAGAGATGTCCCATTTTTTCCCTGCCTCCTGCCTGGGACCCAGCCTTGCTGAGAAGTGGCACAAGGCATGCTATAATGGCGGTCCAGAAGTTTGGTCCAGGACAACTCACATTTGCCTACCTCCCTCCACTCTCACCCCAAGAGTAAGCACAGGGGATTTGGGAAATGAAATGGAAGCACAGTGATTTTTTAAAAATTCCTCCAGACTCAGAAATCGGTTCCAGAAAGCTTCTCACAATAGAGTGAGGGGCTATCCCAGGAATTCCAGCACTGTATTCTTCACTAAAAAGTGGCATAGCCCAGGACCCTAGCCATAATACTAAAAGCATAATAACCATAATAACACCAAGGGAATGGGCTAGTCCTGAGCCCGATGGGAATGCCTTCATTATGGAGTCAGTATTTCAGTAACAGACCACAGTGGTGAAATATTTTAGGAATTTCACTTTCATGTCTTTCCCATGGGGCAGGCTATCCCAGGAATCCCACAGCACTGATCTTTATGGAGTGGGAAATTTCAGCAATTTCCCTAGAAGACTAGTCATTCTGGAGTGTGTGATCACAGGAAGCTCATGATAAAACCCTTCACTGCACAGTAGGTCAGTTCAGGAGCTCCACCCTGACACTGGTAACTGTGGAGTGGGCAATCCCACGAACCTCGTTCTAACACTGGCCACTATGGGATGAATACTCCAGAGATCCCTCGATAACAAGAATCACTATGGAATAGGATGGCCCTAGAATGCACTGTAACAGTAATCACTGGGGAGTGGGCTATCTCAGGAACCGCACTGCAACACTGGTCACTGTGAAACTGGCCATTCAGGAACCCTGCTTTAGTGCTATTGATCAAGGCACAGGTTCTGTGTCAGGCAGGTTCTCTGAGGCTCTAAGATTGTACACCAACATTTGAGTAGGGACTGTTCTGCCCTGAAGAGGGAGGCAGGATTGGGGGACAGTGGGGTGGGTTTGAGAAAACAAAACTTACTTCCAAGTAGCCCGTTAATGAAAGAGGCCGGCAAGTATTTGTCTTGGGAAAAAAATCAGGTAGCCTTTAGTTGAGCACTTATTGCATGCTAAACTCTCATTTAATCCTCACAACAACCTTGCAATATAAGAATTATGGACAGGGAAAGGACACTCAGAGATGTGAATGGCTCTGCCCCAAGATCCCTGAAGATTCCACTTTGTGAAACAAAACACATTCTCTGTAATTCAGGTATTCCCATGAGTTAGAGGGGCTGGCAGGATCACTCTAGGGCGTTGGAAGAAGTTCAGAAGAAATGGATGCAGGCCCACCATGGACCTAAAGCCCCCACGTACTGTGATGCCAAGTAACTCACTTAATTTAACATTTTAAACTAAGGGCAGGCTGAGCATGGTGGCTGACACCTGTAATCCTAACACTTTGGAAGGTTGAGGTAGGTGGATCACCTGAGGTCAGGAGTTTGAGACCAGCCTGGCCAACGTGGTGAAACCCCATCTCTACTAAAAATACAAAACTTAGCCAGGCATGATGGTAGGTGCCTGTAATCTCAGCTAATCAGGAGGCCAAGGCAGGAGAATCACTTGAACCCTGGAGGTGGAGGTTGCAGTGAGCTATCATGCCACTGCACTCCAGCCTGGGTGACTGAGTGAGACTCCATCCCAAAAATAAATTAAAAAATAAAAAGTAAAATAAAAAAAGGGCAAAGAGGAACAAACCACTTCAGAGAGGTGGAGTGACTTGCCCAAGGACACTATATAAGTGTCAGCTGTTATTATTGTTATATAGTTCATTGCTGAGCAGAACTGAAACTGATTCAGTGTTTCTTAAAAGTTTCTCATTAAAATGTCATCATGTCTACTGATTTGTGCTTCTGTTTTTTAATTTTGTCAAAGATTGTTCCACTCAGCAATGAACTATATAACAATAATAACAGCTGACACTTCTATAGTGTCCTTGGGTATGTCACTCCACCTCTCCGAGCCTTTTCTCTCATCTCAAAAAGGGAAGGAATTATAGTCTATACCTCATAGCATGGCCATGTGGGGAACAAAATTATAGCTTCAAATATTTAATTATTATTATAGCATTCTCTGGTTTTGTTTGTTTGTTTTTTGAGATGGGTCTCACTCTGTCACCAGGCTGGAGTATAGTGGTGTGATCTTGCCTCACTGCAATCTCTGCCTCATCCTCCTAAGTAGCTGGAATTACAGGCACTAATCACCACATCTGGCTAATTTTTATCTTTTTAGTAGAGATGGGGTTTCACCATGTTGGCCAGGCTGGTCTTGGACTCCTGACCTCAAGTGATCTGCCCTCCTTGGCCCCCCAAAGTATTGAGATTACAGGTCTGAGCCATGGTGCCTGGCCAATAGCATATTCTTATAAGTCTCAAATGGAATAATTCAATCTTTGACAAAATTAAAAAAACAGAAGCACAGATCAGTAGACATGATGGCATTTTAATGAGAAACTTTTAAGAAAAAGACTTTTGACAAAATGCTTTTGTGAGTGCATCCTAAGAGCTAATTATTACCTTTAGTTAAAAGATAAGGGATAAGTTGGAGATTCACATAATAGCTAGTGTAAGAGAACTAAGGATAAACAACTTTAATTAGGTGGAATAAATGCTTTAAGTGAAATTTATACTTGTTCTCTAGCTTGTCATCGTAAAATTGGCTTTCTGGCTGGGTTACTAAGAAGGCCAGGAAAATGTTGTTCATGCCTTCTCACACCCCCCCTTCGCCACTTCAGTGCATGAATCCAGCTTTCACTTGCATCTGTCTATTGGAGCCTCCAAAGCCTGCTTTGCCTGCCTGTACGTAGGCTGGAAGTACCATAGAATCAATGCTCCCAAGAGCAGCCCTCAGCCAAAGACGGATGGGAGCTGGTGAATAAATACCCCAGCTGCCTCGCCCTTGGGTGGGGCAATTCTAAGGCATGTTCTATGGACTGAACTAGGCTTCCCCAAGGAGGCTAAGCTCCAGTTGCTCATAATGGTAACTGGCTAAATATTACACCATATGAGCTTCCTCCTCTTCCCTCTCATCCTCACTCTCCTACTGTGCTTCCTGGGACGACCTCCCGAACAAACTGCTTACATTCAAACTCTTGTTTCAGTGTCTGCTCCTGGAGGAGTCCAAACCTTGTCAGTAGGACACAGTACTTTTTTCAAAAAAATTTCTTAAGTTATTTTGCAATCATATACTCTTAATTCAAGCATGTTTGTGATGGAGAAACTGGATTTATTAGACAGGCTATTGTAGGGAATTGTGATTGTTTAAGTTGTAAACCCATGTTCGCGAGAAGAAGCTGATTGTTTACCAACTTTGTAATAATGAACTTGCTGGTGGAAATCTCATTGATCGAATTCTCACCAGTAAACAGATGTTGAATTTTCTTGATGAGAAAATATCCCTATGCCTTTCTCTGTGCAGAATAAATTTGTCAGATGAGATTAAATGATTCTATCAGATTCCTTTGTAACACAATGCAAATCTTCCTCTTCCACAGTGTAAACTACTTGGTATATAGTTGTCCCTCATGAAATGTCCCTTTCTCTCCCCTTCCCCAGCATGAGGGACTCAGACAAAGGACAGGAAAGCAAAGCTCTGGGAGGCTGGAGAGCTCAGGAATAAAACTGGCATAGCGGCCTCTGCCACCTTGGCTACTCCTCCACATTTCAGCAGCAAAGGGTCTGCCTAGCTTCCCTTTTCAAACTTACCAGGTTGGGAAGGGAGACATCCAGGATCCATTTCAACATGGTCTCCATCACTACAGAGAGCAGGCCGGGGAATAAGAACATTAGAAATAACAGCAATTATAACTAAAGGTTACAAAGGTTTCCTTTCCTCCAGGGACTAGTGTAAGTCCATGGCGTATATTAACTCAAATTACTAGAACAGTTAAAAACACAGACTGCTTGAATCCCACCTTCACTATTTCTTGGCTGTATGACCTTGTCCAATTTATACAACTTCTCTGTGCCTCTTATCTATAAAATATAAAATAGGGTTGTGTTGTGAAGACTAAATGAGTGAAAGAAAAGAAATTGGCTGGAGTACATTCAACCTATCAGCACAGGACACCTGCCTTCTCTTAAACAAGGGGTATCTTTCAGATTCTTTGTGACTTGATCTAAGGCACTTACAGGGCTTTTCTCCTTAGAAATCATGTTCTAAAATAGAGATTGTAGAATGGCAGGCTGCAGGCCACACAAGGCCCACAGGTGTGTTTTCTTTTGCAAAAATTATGGTCTTTTAAATTTTTACAGTGAGATTTCAGACTTTAATTTCCAGTCTCTTCAAAATACAGAAAACTGGCAAGACTGGGCCCACCTTCTCATATGGCCAGAGTCAATTAGAGCCAAGGAGGGGCTGCTGCTTCAGATGAGACACCTGCTGTCCAATTTGCCACAGTCCCCACCACTCTCTATTGCATCCCAAAAATTGAAATTGAACTTGAATGTTGTACTTCTTCAAACTGGAGCCCACTTACTAATTTATGCTACCTTCCTACCCCTAGTAGGCATTTGAGCATGTGACCCATGTCCTAAGGCATTGAATTCAGAATCCAGAAGTTAGAAAGGATCTCAGAGACCATGCAGTTGAACTCTCAGGCTAGCCTGCCTACCTTGTTAAACCCATGGTGAAATTGAACTGTAGCACTCCTGATTTATAGCAGCTCCCTGAGGCTTATAGCATCCTTCTCAACCAGGAAATAATGACCTTAGAGATCATTGTGGTGATTGGGTTCCCAGCCCAGCCTCTGGACACTTTTTTAGAGAATAATCTGTTTGAAATATAGTACTACAGAAGCTGGTTAACCCTGAGCTCATGTGGCTCTTAAATTAAGTAAGCATGTAGTTTTAGCTCATCTAGTGAGCCAAGCTTAGGTTTTCAGGGTAGTCTACAAAAGTCTTTTTGATCCATCATTTGCTCTATTTATCCTTCAGTCCATCCCTCTATTCATCCTTGCCTCCATCTGTCTATCCACTCATCCATTCTCAATTCATCCATCCAGCCATCATCCATCCATCCATCCATCCATCCTCCCAGCCACCCCTCCTCCCATCTGCTTTCATTCATTTGTTTATTTAACCATCCACCCATCTTTCTCTGTCTTGTTATCCAGGATCAACCCAGTGCCTACCTGGCTCCATATTTGTTGAATAAATAAATGATGAGTCTAAGGCAGCCTCTGCTCCTCCACAGCTGACACAGGCATATGCAGACAATTACAACACAGCATGGGAAGTGATTTGACAGTGATCCTGTCCAGGATCTCTCTATGTAAGCATAAGAAAGAGAGCACGCCAGACTCCCTATAGGCAGGGACACTGTCAAGGAAGGCGTGTGCTTTCAGAAAGAAGGTATTCCTCCTGCTTACAAATCTAACTTCCCTGGTAGAGAAACCTGGGCAACGGACAGGGCTCTGAAATGAGAAGAGAGATGTCCTGGTGGCACAGTTTGCTGGAGTTCTTGGCCCCACTAAGCCTGGTGATCACTGCGGCGTGGCAGCATCCTCACACTGCACCCTGCAGGGCACTCAGCCCTCCCTGCATGGTACCTACCCTGCTCCATGTGGATCCTAGTGAAGGCGGGCTGGCAGGTCTGCAGGTCAAGAGATTTGGCCCAGCTTGCTCTGGGAGAGCACAAAGAGAGCCGCGATGTTCACATCCACTGCGGAGCTGCTGAGGAAGCCGAGCAGCCTGTGTACACAGCGGGAGGGCCGGGCGAGCTGAGCCCGGGGACCCAACAGAGGGAGGGACCAGCAAGAACGGCCTGGGATGTCACCTGCCGGGGCACGCCCTGGGTACAGGAAAGGCCCAGGACAAATTGCTGGGCTCTTCTCCACCTCTGCAACATAAGCAACACTTCCCTCCCAGAGCAGGTGTCTGGAGCTGTTCTAAAGGCTTTTCTCAAACTCAGAAACAAGTGCTGGCATTTGTGTACAGTGGCCCATACACACAATTTTTAAAATGATGCCTGCTGTTCTGTATATATTTTTAAAATTGATTTGTTTATTTATTTTAGTTTTTTTTTTCTTTTTTTGAGACAGAGTCTCGCTCTGTTGCCCAGGCTGGAGTGCAGCAGTGTGATCACAATTCACCACAGCCTTGACCTTCTGGGCTCAAGCAATCCTCCCACCTCAGCCTCCCTCACAGTTGGGACTACAGGTGCTCACCACCACACCCAGCTAATTTTTAGATTTTATGTGGAGATGGGGTTTCATCATGTTGCCCAGGCTGGTCTCACACTCCTGGGCTCAAGGGGTCCTCCCACCTTGCCTACCCAAAGTCCTGGAATTATAGGTGTGAGCCACCACATCCAGCCTTGAGTTGTTTTTGAATGCAAATAAAAAGTGAGTTAAGTAAATGCTTTAGTTTATTTTTGAATACGAAATACATTGTTGTGGTTTAAAATTCAAAAGATGGAAACATGTACAGTGAAAAGCCTGCCTCCCACCAATGTCCTGTAGCCACCCAGCAACCTTGTTGAGATCACACACCTCACCAATGTCTTTTTTTCTCTCCCTTTCTTTCCTTCCTTCTTTCTTTCCTTCCTTCCTTTTCTTTCTTTCTTTCTTTTTTCTTTCTTCTTTCTTTCTTTTTCTTTCTTTCTTTCTGTATTCTGTGTCTATGCTTATCCAGCCAATGTTTTCCATGCCTCCTTCCAGAGATACATGCACATCCATATCCCCATGTACAATTGACTTCAACGTTTCTTTCTTTCTTTTTTTTTTCCTGTTCTATAAAATGAGCAGAATAGAAATACCTCCTTTCTAAGGTTCTGGTGAGGATCATATGAGACAATTCATAAAAGCCCTTAGCAAGGGGTCTAGAATAGTTTAAGCACTCAGTGTACTATTAGTCATGTTTTATCACCACCATCATCTCTTTGGAGGATGATTTGGCACTACTCATCAAAAGCTATAAATTACCTTCTCAGAATTAGTAAGTAAACAGAGATATGAGTAAAGGCTTATTACTCAAGATATTAATCACAGAGTTATTTATAAGTATGAAAATTGAGAACAACCCAAGTATCTAACAACAGAAGAATAGTTAAAAATGTATCACGGTGCATCTATGTATGAAATATTGATTGCCATTCAAAATAGTGCTTGAAAAGTTCTGGAAAGAAGCAAACTAAACTGTTAATAGTCACTGTCTCCAAGCTGCAAGATTAGGGATTTTTTTTTTTTTTTTTTTTTGAGACTGTTGCCCAGGCTGGAGGGCAATGGTGCAGACTTGGCTCACTGCAATCTTCACCTCCTGGGTTCAAGCAATTCTCTTGCCTCAGCCTTTCAAGTGACTGGGATTACACGTGCCCTCCACCATGCCTGGCTCATTTTTTGTATTTTTAGTAGGGATGGGGTCTTGCCATGTGGGTCAGGCTGGTCTTGAACTCCTGACCTCAGGTGTTCCACCCACCTTGGCCTCCCAAAGAACTGGGATTGCAAGCATGAGCCACCACACCTGTCCCGATTAGGGATTTTTTTTTCTGCCATATTTTATTTTTCTCCCCAAGTCTGTTGCAATAAAGCATAAAGAAATAGCAGAAAAAGAAAAAATTTAATCTCACATCTATCTTCATTCTCTGGAGCACCACCACCCTTCCTCAAATCCCCAATTCAAGAGGAGAGAACAAAGGCCCACCTCTTGGTGGGAGGAGTGTCAGTAATACTGTAAGAACACATGGGATAAAGTTAATAGGTAGGTGTGGCCATCTTTAGAAAGTGTATCCCTCACCCACCAGCCCAAGCTCTAGAGAGTAAATTCAAACAGTAACCATCTCTCATATCCTAGATCCATCATTCCCCTCTCAGTGGAGTGACCCTGGCAGGTCATTTTGCTTCAATTTCCTCATCTGTGAATTGCAGTTAGGAGTACTTGCCTCTCAGGATTGTTAGGAAGATTTGGCTAAGTGAAGCGGTGAGTGAAAAGAATCTAGCATGGAGGTCCTCAGTAAATGGCAACTGCTTCCTCAACCGCTTCTACCAATTGAAGTGTGATATCATAGTGTGGGGCTGGGAGCCAGTCTGCCCAGCTTTTAATTCTAACTCTGTCGCTCACCAGCTGTGTGGTCTTAAGGAAGTTATTTTGCACCTCATGCCTCCTTTCCACCTCATCCCTCATAAAATGGGGATCATTAATAGTACTTATCTCACAAGGTTCCTGTGAAGATGAAGCGTGATAATGCAGGCAAAGGGCTTAGCACAATATCTGGCACACAATGAACTTAATAACTATGAGAGCAGAGGAATTTAAAAAGTGCCTCTGTCTCCAGGGTCTTTCGTCTCTCAAGAAGTAGGGTGAGTAAAAAGATGCCAATTTTACAGATAAGCAACTGAAGCTTCATGAAATTTAGTGGCTTGATAAAACCACATAAAAAGTGATAGTGAAGATTGGATGTTACACCAGGGCTCCTGGATCTCAGATCAGTGGTGACCTGTTGACCAACCATTGTCTCCACAGGCACCTGCTATGAATATGGGGATGTTTTTGTGGACTTTCCTCCTCCCCTGGTACCTGCTTAGCATAAGCCATGCTCAGTTGGGAGGTTCCAGGTCGCAAACAGGTAAGCCATCCCATCTTTCCTGGAAGCTCCTTCCAAGAGATTCCAGAAGAAGCAAATTCACCTCTGTTGGACAAACTGTCATCTGTCATCAAATCTGATTCATCAGAAGAGCTTAGATTTGCCAGTGTCACAAGAGGCAACCAGAGGCAATGTGTCTTCCCTCAGAGGTTCCTATTAGATCACCTATTGGTGTCTGGATTATGTATTATATTAACACAATCACCTTTAGATCACCTATTGGTGCCTAGATTATGTATTATATTAACACAAACCACATCACTGTCTGCTGTCTTATCATAGTATTTCTTTCTTATGCTTAGTTCCCAGGTAAATCTTTCTAGCCTTAATCTCTGATGATCGAAGTCCCATGAGATTGCAATAAGAGCTTGACCAGTTGTTTTGGGACCACATATCACAAATTAATAGCTTCCAATATTATGATGAAGAACTCTTTAGAAATCACCCATATGCTTCTAGTCCACAGCCTGACCCACATTTTCTCTGAAAATTTCTTATCTGTAACCCAAGTCCTGGTATCAGTTTCTGTCTTAGTTATTGGTTTGGTTGCAAGGTGCAGACCTTTCCAACAAAAAAGAAAACAGTAAAAAAAAAAAATTATGAAAAGGGAAGCAGAGTCATCTCACTGATCTCAACGTTTACACATTCCCCTGAGTCTCCCAGGACATTAAAACCAAGATCTGAGAAGCTACTGACAGCTAAAGCAGCCACAGTGCTTCTTTCTGACTCTCTGAGCATAACTGTATCGTTTTCTCTGTTCCACCATAGATGGCCCAAATGTGGTCACCACCATGTATCTGACTTTTCATTGCCCCCTGGATCAAGTGCTCAAGAAAAGCTAGTGCAAGATTGAGTCTCAGCTCTAAATTTGCAAGGGTAATTCTTATCCTGATTGCTAGGTGTAGTCAGAGCTGGTTCTGGGTTGAGCTCCTCACTCCTATGTTCCTAGTGGGAGCATGTAGCTTTGAGTTGACCTATGTATCTCTATCTCAACAGGTAGTAGAAATGAAGGTCTCCTGGGCAGTGGTGGTCTGTTGGGCACAGGACTTCTCAAGAATGGCCAGGTGCTCAGCAATGGTGGTGTTCTTGGCACGGGCCTTCTTAGTGGGAATAACCATCAGGCTGGGGCCAACAGTGGTTCTTCAACTACAAGAGTTGCTGCTCACTTCTCTAAGCCAAACCACCTTGAGAATGACCAGGAATACATTTATCTGAGTTCCCTTCACACTGAAGATGCCCCTGAGTACAACACCCAGTCTAGGAGATCCAGTATGCTCCAGATACCCACTCTGCTGCCCACACCCCCAGTGAGAATGACTGCATCTACTCCTACTCCATCTGTGAGAACCCATGTGACAATCAGGACACTATAGGTAAACTTTGTCAGAGTGAGATGGATGGTCCAGGCTCTACTGACAAAAGTGCGATGATCAGTCAAAGATCGTTAGGTCACAAAGAGATGACCACCCCTGGACAATTAAGTCAGAAGCTTTCAAAAAGCCTTGGCAACTCTGACCACAAGTGGATGACCCAATCTGGCCATATAGGTGTGGGTAGTATGAGCTTCTCAGGCAGTGGTCAACCTTCGGATGCTTCTTCAGGAGATGCTGTTGTGTCTGGGGTGGTGGCTTCACCTGGTAGTTATGGTCAGTATAGGGCTGAGTCATCTTGTGGTTTGGGTCAGTCTGGGATAGGACTAATAACTGGTCATCCTGGGACTGGGAAAGATTATGATTTTGGTCAGTCTGAGGCAGAGTTAATGAATTATCAGCCTGATCATAGGTCATCTGGTTATCGTCAAACTGGGGCTAGGTTATATGAGTATGGTCAGCAAGGAAACAAGTCATTTGGAGGGTATGGTCAGTCTAGGGTAGAGTCAATAAATAGCCTGAGCCTGGGTCATCTGGTGGCTTGGGTCAATCTAGAGCAGAGCCAATTAATGGTCAGTCTGGGACCAGATCATTTAGGGGTTTGGGTCAATCTGGGGAAGGTTCAATGAATTCTCAGACCAGCAACAGGTCACCTAGCAGTTATGGTCAAACTGAGGCTGGGCCATCTGTTGGCTACGATCAGTTTGGGACAGGGTCATCTGGAAGGTATGGGCAGTCTGAGGCAGGATCAATACATGTTCAATCTGGATCTAGATCATCTAATGGTATGGGTCAATTTGGAGCAGAGTCAGTGGTCAGCCTGGAGCTGAGCCATCTGGTAGCCATGGTCATTTCAGGACAGGGTCATTAGGAGGGTATGGTCAGTCTGGGTCTGGATCATCTGGTGATTTGGGTCAATGAGTGATCCAACTGGAGATAGGTCATCTACTGGTAATGGTCAAACTGAGGCAGGGTCACTAAATGGTCAGTCTGGGGTTGGGTTATCTGGTAGTCTTGGTCAATCTGGGGCAGGGTCAATGAGTGGTCAGACTGGGGATAGGTCACCTAGTGGTTATGGTCAAACTGGGGCAGGGTCACTAGATGGTCAGTCTGGGGCTGGGCTATCTGGTGGTCTTGCTCAGTCTGGGACAGGGTCAATGAGTGGTCAGACTGGGGACAGGTCATCTAGTGATTATGGATATCTTGAGACAGAGACATCTATAAGCTATGGTCAATCTGAGGCAAGGTTAATGAATGTTCAGCCTGGGGCTGGGACAACTGGTAGTACGGGTCAATCTAAGGTAGGGTCAATGAATGGTCAGCCTGGGCTGGGAGCATCTGCTGTTGACAGTCAGTTTGCAGTAGAATCGTCTGGAGGATAAGGCCAACCTATGTATGGGTAACCTAGTCATTTTAGTCAATCTGAGACTATATTAATGAATGGTCAGCCTGGAGTCAGGTCATCTGGTGTTTTGGGTCAGTTTAGGGTTGAATCAATGAATAGTCAGCTTGAGGGGGACTGTCTGATGGTTCTGTTCAATCTGGGGCAAGGTCATCAGGAGGAAATGTTCAGCTTGGAGAAGTAATGTCTGATCATGATATGCATTCTAGGGCTGCGTCATCTATAAATTCTGGTCAGTTTAGGGCTGGGATATCTGTTGGCCATGGTCAGTCTGGAGCTAAGTCACATGACAGTCATGGTCAGTCTGAAGCTGGGTCATCTGGAGGTTATGGTCAATTTGGGCCTGGAATATCTTTTAGCTATGGCCACTCAGGAGCTAGGCCACCTAATGATTATGACAAGTCTGGGGCTGGGTTCTACTTAGGTCATGGCCAGCCTGGGCATATCCTCCCTGCCCCTTCTTGTCCAACTGGGGAAACACCATCTGGAGATCTTGGCCACATGGGAGCTCCAGTGGATGGCAAGGCTCCCCAACACAGTAGTCCAGTCGATGGCAATGCACTCCCTCCCCCGGTTCATGATGGTCAAGGAGGAGGTATAGGAGCAGGAGCTGGAAGCCCACTCAGTCAGCAATTGCCAACAACTGCCCTCAACAAAGACCTCCTGGCTCAGGAAGGGCTGCTGGGAGCCATCATTCTCAACAACCTGAATCTGGCTATGGAGAAAGAGATGCCACTTAAGATCCTCCTGGGAAGCAGGACCTTACCTACTGGAAAAGATCACCTCCTGGAGGCAGCAAGGTCTCTGGCTCTGGAAGGACTGCTTTGCAAGGGTTCTCTGGGGGGCCTCTGTGGCCATGGGAGTCTTGCTGGCATCGATGATGTTCTGAAGATCACTCCTTTTGGGAAACTCAACCGTTGGTGAGTTTGAGAACTTCTTCAATAAAATAGTTTCCCAATGCACTGGTCAGCAAGGGTTCTAGGTGCTCACTATGTGTAAGTGTTGGAGTCTGACTCACCTGATTAGAAGGCAGGCAGTGAATGGGCAGCCTGAGACACCGCCTCCTCCTGCGAACTCCCAACCCACTGCCTGGCATCCCCTTATTATAGCTTCACCCCTGGATTTATGAAGGTTTGTCTAAGCCTCCACTAAATTACAGATAGCGCTGGAAAGGGGTACAGCAGAAGCTCTTCCCAGCTAGTACCTTCGTCATTATTTAATAACCTAGCAGTTAAAACAGCATCTTTGTTATATGCGAACACCATAGTTTCCAACTGATGCATTGAATTTAACATCTTAATTTTCCTTTAACGTCTTAATTAACTACAAAAGTCTTAGTTATCAGCGAACACTTTTCTTGTCTAGGATTTGGAAATGGGATTTAGAATGGAAATCTAGGTCAAGAATAGGAAGGCCCAGGATAGAGGAAAGGCCATGTTGAAGTTTGAGTAGTAAGTTGAGAAGGCTGGAAAGTTCTGCTTTTCCATTTCACCTTGCTCTTCCCATCCTTCAAGCTCAAAATCATCAACTTTGATATCATCCAGGTGGCATGGAAGAAGGTCTATCCTTTATCCAACCTCCAATTAGAATTTCAGACCAGGTTGACTATCAAACTCCCAGAGTGAGTAACTTATTAATGGCCAGAGAACCCAGGTGGAAGAGAATTCTTTGAGATAGTAGGCAGTTTTTTTAAATGTTTGATTTATGTGGAAACATAATAGGCATATATATTTATGGGTTACGTGAGATACTTTGATATGGGCATGCAATACGTAATAATCACATCACGGTAGATGAGGTATCTATTCCCCTCACCCATTTATCCTTGATATTATGAACAATCCAATTATATTGTTTTAGTTATTTTTTAAGTACAATTAAATTATTATTGACTACAATCACTCTGTTGTGCTACCAAATACTAGGTCATATTCATTCTTTCTAATGATTTTTGTACCCGTTAACCATTCCCTCCCCACCCCTATCACCTCACTACCCTTCCCAGCCTCTGGTAACCATCCTTCTATAACTATGAGTTCAATTGGTTTAATTTTTAGCTGCACAAATAAGGGAGAACACGCAAAGTATGTCTTTCTGTGCCTGGCTTATTACACTTAACATAATGATCTCCAGTTCCACCCAGGTTGTTGCAAATGACAGGATCTCAGTATTTTTATGGCTGAATAGTACCCCATTGTGTATATGGACCACATTTTCTTTATCCATTCATCTGCTGATGGACACTTAGGTGGCTTCCAAATCTTGGCTATTGTGAATACTGCTGCCGCAAACATAGGAGTGCAGATATCCCTTTAAAATGCTGATTTCCTTTTTGGGAGTGTATATACTCAGAAGTGGGATTGCTGCATCATAAGGTGGCTCTGTTTCTAGTTTTCTGAGGACTCTCCAAACTGTTCTCCATAGTGGCTGTACTAATTTACAATCCCACCAACAGTGTACAGGGGGTCCCCTTCTCCACTTCCTCACCAGTATTTGTTACTTCCTGTCTTTTGGATAAAAGCCATTCTAACTGGGGTGAGATGATAGCTCATTGCCGTTTTGATCTGCATTTCTCCAAAGATCAGTGATTCTGAGCACCTTTTCATATGCCTGTGAGACCAGGAGGGGCCTAGACTCAGGAAGCTGGGGAGGGAAGGGAACTGGGCTGTGAGATGTGTCTCCTCCTGTTTCCTCCTCAGAGACGCCTTCCCTGACCACCCAATGGTGCCACCTCCTTTCCCTTTTCCTCCCCAGTATGATTCCCTGTTTATTCCCTTTATAGCCCCCATGACAATCTCAAATGGCCTCTGTTTATTTATTTACTTTTTATTGTTTACTTAGACCTTAATTACTTAAAGTTTGTCTCATGGACTAGAACCTAACCTTCATGAAAACAGAAGCCCAGTCTCCCTTGTCAAGTGTAGAAATCCCAGTCCCTAAACCACTGCTAGACAGTCAATGAATGCCTGAATGAATCGATGATGAACCCAGGAATCTAATATTGAACGAGACAACCCAGTAGCGTGGATTCCTGATATTTAAATAAAAGAAAACAAACAAGACATGACAAAAGTCTTTTTAAAAATCCCTAGGAGGAAAGAAATATCTGAATTATGTAAAAAGGACTTCAGTATTCCTGCACGCCCCAAAGGCTGGGATCAAATAACTCTCCTAAACGGCCCTAAATGTGCCCCAAGACTCTACAGGGAGACATGGCACTGTCCCTGGGAGGGGTGTCCTGGGCACTGTCTTGGCCAAGAGGCATGCCAAGGACCCCTCTTTGTCCTCAGTTTGACTAGAGATAAGGGGTTCCACAAGCTCAAACTTTCAGAATTAGTGGACTCTTACTAACCACAGTGAGCACATATTGAACACCTACTGCATGTCAGCCTCAGTGCTAAGCACCTCAGAAATACATAATCTTATTTAATATCCTCACACTCATTTTGGAGTATAATAGTAATTATTATTATCTGTTTTACAGATGGGAAGATTAAGGCTCAGAAAGGCTAAGGACTGGCCAGGTGCAGTGGCTCATGCCTGTAATACCAGCACTTTGGCAGTCCGAGGCGGGTGGATCACAAGGTCAGGAGATCAAGACCATCCAGGCCAACGTGGTGAAACCCTGTCTCTATTAAAAATACAAAAAAAATAGCTGTGTGTGTCCGGGCACGCCTGTAGTCCCAGCTACTAGGGAGGCTGAGGCAGGAGAATTGCTTGAACCAAGGAGGTGGAGATTGCAGTGAGCCGAGATCGCACCACTGCACTCCAGCCTGGGCAACAGTGCGAGACTCTGTCTCAAAAACAGAGAAAGACTAAGGACCTCATCAAGTCACACAACCAAGTGATAGAGCTGGGACTTGAACTTCATTCTCCCTACTCCAAAATTCCTGTACTTTAATGACCTCCTGATGCCAGAGTTGAGAGTAGTGAGGTACGAAGCTGTCCTGGGGCAGGGGAACCTCTCTGTAGAATGCTGTGTGGTTGTTTTAATATGAAGAGACAGGCTGCTTCCCCCGCTGTTCCCAGAGGGACCATCCTCCTCCCAGTTGTAGCTACAACTGCCAAGTGCCCGGACACAGCCAAAAAAGCAGAAAAATACCCAAACCACCCAGACCCTGAGGGAGGGTCCTTCATGGAAACTCATCACAAGTGCAGGGAAAGTGGAGCCTTTTATTGAAAGTAGGATACTCAACGTGCTGTCAGCATGGGGTCTGAGAGGTGTCACCCAAGGTGATTCCCCTCCTCCTGTGGGGCTGACTGTGGAAGGTACTGTTTGCCAATGGGGCAGAGGCTGGATCCTTTCTCGGAGTTGAGGCAAGGGAGGGAGAGGGTTGGGGGTCCAGGGAGGGACCTGTCATGGAGGCTGAGGGGACTCTGGGCAGGGGACTGTGTCCAGGCCGAGCCTCTCTGGGGCTGGTTCCAGCTTCTTCCCGCTGCAGCAGCGTCTCTGCCTCTGTCATTCATGCGCTCAGCACCAGAAGGTCCTTGGACAGCAGAACAGAGAAGCCGGTGATGGGTGGGGAGGCTCTGGCTAGAGCCTCGTTACTCACCCCCCTACAGATCTGGTTGGTCATGTTTCTTGGAAGCAGTAACTCTAAATAGCGGCAGTGAAGGGGGTCACACGGCCCCAAGGAGCACCTGGCTGTGTCATTACCTTGCCCTGGACGGAGGACCTTGGGCAAGACACTTCCAGTCCCCTTATTCCCCAAAATAAGAGAAGTAGGCCTGAGTCCCTCTTCACAGTCTTCCAAAATTGAGTTTTCACAAATAAAAAAAAAAAATTGTTTGGCCAGGCACGCACCTGTAATCTCAGCACTTTGAGAGGCAGAGGCGGGCGAATCACCTGAGGTCAGGAGTTTGAGACCAGCCTGGCCAACATGGTGAGACCCTGTCTCTACTAAAAATAAAAAATTAGCCTGGTGTGGTGGTGCATGCCTGTAGTCCCAGCTACTTGGGAGTCTGAGGCACAAGAATTGCTTGAACCCGGGAGGCGGAGGTTGCAGTGAGCCGAGATTGTGTCATTGCACTCCAACCTGGGTGACAAGAGCCAAACTCCAACTCAAAAAAAAAAAAAATTCTTCAACAAAATAAATAATAAAAGTAAAAGATGATAACCCATAGACCAAAAGAAGTATTCATGAGTCTCTGTCAACAGAAATAATTAAATGAATAAATAAATACATGGAGGAGAAGGGACAGCTCTTCCTCAGTGGAATTCCAACTGACACATGTAAAAGGAATGAGAGAACTGGAATATCACCATTGGGCACACGCCACAGTCATAACAGCTGCAGGCAAAATCGTGAACATTGAATGGCAAAAATTAGTGGGAGAAAGTCTCACGAGAAACAGGATATTTGATTGGTCTCCAGGTACCTCCTCACAAGGGATTGATTAGTTTCAAAGGGGAAAATAGTGATTTTACAGTGAAGAAACACCTTCAGCCAGCAACCAAAGTGGACACTTCCAGGAATAAGTCACATGGTCATCGGTACCCCCTGAAAAGATGCATTGAGGACAGCATCACTTCTGTGGTGCTCTTGCCAAAAATATAAAACTTCAATCCAATCGTGAAAAAAGTGTCCATCAAATCCAGAGTGCGTCACACAAAACAGGCCAGACTCATGGGAAATGTCACAGTCATGAAACACGCGGAGAAGGTGAGGAATTGTCCCACAGTGGAGGACTGTAAAGAGACGTGACAACAGAATGCAAGAGGGGGTCCTCGACTGGGCCCTGAACCAGACCAAAGGCAACAGAGAGGAAACTGGAGGAAACACCTGCAGGGTGCTCATGGCTTTGTACCAATGTTCATTTCCGGTTTTGATCATGGTTCTCGGTTACGTAAGACGCTAACACTGGGGAAAGCTGGGAGAAGGGTATTCTGGAACTCTCTGTACTATGTTTGCAACCCTTTTGTGCATCCAGAATTATTTCAGAATAAAAAGTCAGAATAAATGGCTAGACCTCTATAATAATAATAAAAGCAACTGCCGTTTACAGGGGGCCTACAGGGCCGAGCCTGGGACTGAGATTTTCTTTAAACCTTTCCAACCCAGTACCCATGACACATTTTATTACAGGTATTTGTGTTATCTCCCTTATTCTGGAATAATGTTCACAGATTGCATAACCTGTGTATACATATATTTTAAAAACCAGTGTAATTCCCTTACCAGAATATAAAGGACGAAAAAAAGATAAATCATCTATAATAAAATGATATGTATTTTGATGTGAAAATACGCAAACATTCAGGAAAGAAAAATTCATCGCCACCTATTTCAAAAAGGCCTGGGGGGCAGGGAGGGTGTAGTACGACCCCCTCAGAGCTTCTGACTTCAGCTGCTCCACAGCGTTGCGGTGGGAACTCTAACTTCTCACCAGCTGGATGACCCCGAGCAAGTGGCCTACCCTGGCTGATACTCAAGTCCTTTCATCTATTATGTGAGGCCGAGTATCAACCAGGGCTGTGGTAAGGCCAAATCCGTGAAAGACTATGCACGGGGCACTGAATTTCAGTAAATAGTAGAGATGACGATGATGATGACCTGTGGCAATCCTGTTCACGTTTCCTGACCCCTCTGTTTAAGTGAATAATAACGTTTTATAATAAAATGCCATATCTCGTTTAATTTCTCACCACGAACTGTATGAGGTGGGCATTATTGTTCCCCATTTTCAGATGAGGAAACTGAGGCTCAAAGCAGTGCTGAGGTCCTGCAGGATCTCCAGAGACAGGACCAGGAGTGGGGACTGTCCCAGAGCCTGCATCTGAGCCCTGCCCACACTGCCCATCCGAGGTCATTGTCCGCCTGCCTTGACTGCGCCCCTAATGTGGGAAAGGTGCTATCCCCTGGGCAAGGTCCAAGCCTGGCATGAATGTGAGGGGCAAATGTGAGGGGCCATTTCCTTTGGCAAGGAAATTGTCAATCTGGCGCAAAGGCCCCATTCATTCCATTTCTGGGAGTTTGTTCCAAGGAACTAAATCTAGAATCAAGAAACAGTTTGTGCGTTGTGATGTTCACTGCAGCATCCTTTATGATAATGATGGTATTTATAATGGTGGACACTTCCAGAAATGCTTATTCCATGCCAGGCC
This sequence comes from Cheracebus regulus, assembly GCA_963574635.1. Lineage (NCBI taxonomy): Eukaryota > Metazoa > Chordata > Mammalia > Primates > Pitheciidae > Cheracebus > Cheracebus regulus. The sequence continues at coordinate 48,190 of CAUYQU010006159.1, forward strand.
TGTGCAAGGCACGTTACACACAGAATCCCATTTTCTCCTAAAAGCAGCCCTATGGGTAGGTACTATGATTAGTCCTTTTTTATAGAGGAAAAAAAATGGAGTCTCGGAGAGGTTAAGTAGCTTGCCCAGGGTCACCCAGCTGAAACTGGCAGAGTTAGGATTTGAACCTGTGTCACTGGGCTCCAAGCCTTGTTCTTTAACCCCAATGCTCTGCTGATTTCCTGAGCAAAGCCATGTTTAAAAATAAAACACCAGAAAGACTGGAGTGAAAAGCAGCAAAATGTTTTCAGGGGGAATTGCTGGAGTGTGTGTGTGTGCATGTGTGCGTGTGTGTATGTGCATGTGAGAGACTGTGTGTGTGTGTGTGTGTGTGTGTAGATGCATACATGTTTGTTTCATCTTTTCCATATTTTCCAAATTTCAGATAATGAGCACGGTTGGTTTTGATAGTGGAAACAAGGGCCCCTGCATTTGAATGTCAAAGCACCTGCCATGATTATAATTGGCCAATTACTTCGGGAATATTCACCCAAAGGCCATCTCCCCATTGGGCTGGGAGAGCCTTGCAAGGCCTGGGGATCCTTGTTCACTGCTGGATCCCCAGGCCCCTGCACAGTGCCTGGCACATAGTAGGTGCTCAGTAAATGTTGCTCCAATGAACTACATCACATTCCACTTTGGGTAAGCCCCTCACTGCTGTGAGTCCCCATTTTCCCATCGGTAAGATGGCAGCAATGATGCCTGTGGTGAGGACTAAATGAGACTGTGAACGTGTGAGTGTCCTTCAGGGATCCTTGACAGCTCTGTTCCTTGTTCCCGCAGCCCCATACCTGGAAGGAAGAGAACCCGGTTTCCTCCCCTTCCCTCCTCTTCTCTTCCTCTTCCTAGTTCCTGGCCTGAATGCAGTGGTCAAAAGTGACGAGCAAAGGGCGGGGAAGGACAGCAGAATGGAGCTTGATCTCCTCATACCTCCAACACGTCAATGTCTGCATTGCTGAAGTCGATGTTGAGGATTTTGGGGAGAGGGACACCGGAACCCAGCACAGCTGTAAAACAAAAAACAGTCAGATATGGTCAGTGGGCCAAGAGGTGTTGGTCTCACCAGAAGCCAGCAGTATTTGTAAGAAGATTGACAATTTCTTTTTACTTTGAGACAGAATCTCACTCTGTTGCCCAGGCTAGAGTGTAGTGGCACAATCTCGGCTCACTGCAACCTCCGCCTTCCAGGTTCAAGTGATTCTCCTGCCTCAGCCTCCTGAGTAGCTGGGATTACAGGTATGCACCACTACGCCTAATTTTTGTTTTTTGTTTTTTTAGTAGAGACAGGGTTTCACTGTGTTGGCTAGGCTGACCTTGAACTCCTGACCTCAGGTGATCTGCTCCTACCTTGGCCTCTCAACGTACTGAGATTACAGGCATGTGCCATGGTGCTCATGCCCAGCAATTTCTTTTTCTTTCTTTCTTTCTTTCTTTCTTTCTTTCTTTCTTTCTTTCTTTCTTTCTTTCTTTCTTTCTTTCTTTTCTTTCTTCTTTCTTTCTTTCTTCCTTTCTTTTTCTTTCTTTTCTTTCTTTCTTTCTTTCTTTCTTTCTTTCTTTCTTTCTTTCTTTCTATTTCTTTCTTTCTTTTTTTTGATGGAGTTTTGCTCTGTCACCCAGGCTGGAGTGCAGTTGCTAAATCTCGGCCCACTGCAACCTCTGTCTCCTGAGTTCAAGCAATTCTCCTGCCTCAGCCTCCTGAGTAGCTGGGATTACAGGCACATGCCACCATGCCTGGCTAATTTTTGTATTTTTAGTAGAGATGGGGTTTCACCATATTGGTCAGGCTGGTCTTGAACTCCTGACCTCAGAGGATCCACCCACCTCAGCCTCCCAAAGTGCTGGGATGACAGGCATGAACCATAGCACCCGGCCCTGGCAATTTATTTTATGCCTCTAGGCCTTTATCCTTGCAGTTCCTCCTGCCTGGCGCATATTCTGTCACCCTCGCTTCCCTGGTGAGTTCTGAGTCCTCTCTGAGACTGTTCAGATGTCACCTCCTCTGTGAGGCTTTCTGGCCCCCAAACGACTCTAGGCTCCTGCGGCACCCCCATCCCACTTCTGAACTGCTCAGAGAAATCATCAAATATTAAGTCTCTGTTTCTGTATCTGTCACTCCCACCACATTGTGAGTTCTTTGAAGGCAAGAACTGTGCCCCTTTGAGAGGCCGAGGTGGGTGGATCACCTGAGTTCAGGAGTTTGAGACCAGCCTGGCCAACATGGTGAAAACCTGTCTCTATCTAAAATACAAAAATTAGCTGGGTGTGGTGGTGCACACTTGTGATCCCAGCTACTTAGGAGGCTGAGGCAGGAGAATCTCTTGAACCCGGGAGGTGGAGGTTGCAGTGAGCTGAGATCGCACCACTGCACACCACACTCCAACCTGGGCCACAGAGTGAGACTCTGTCTCAAAAAAAAAAAAAAGAACTGTGTCCCCGGCATCCGCCAGCCCTTTGTCCAGTCACAGAGGAGATGGCAGATGTTTGCGGAGGAAGTAATGGAAAGGCACACGTGGAGCCCAGCGACTGCCTGCTGTGGATGTGCTGCTTGTCTTCAGATTGTCAGAGCCTAAGTAAACCTGCTAATTACCATCATAGAAAGACAGCGAGAAGCAAGAGAGAAGAGAAAGAAGTGGGGTAGGAAAGGGCAGATGGGAAATAAGTGAGATTTAACAGACTTCCCTTTTCCAGCAGGATTTTCAAAAAGCTAAGGACTCTGTGAATCAACCCGCAGGAATACCTTCAGCACTTCCCAAACGTGCTCAGCCCTGGGACCACTTTATGGAGCTCACTTCGGGGATACGGACCTAGTGCAAGCTCTCGTTTTTGAAAATGGTGAATTGCATTTCAGTGTGATTGAAGGACCCGCCTCCAAGTTCACACCGCTCTTAGTGATGAAGCCAGGTTGGTCCAGCCCAGCTTCTGACCCGACCCTCTCACGGAGGAACCACCACTTTCCCGACCAGTGAGACTCAGCCTCCTCTGGCCATAGGATCCAGAATAAGGGATTGTTTGACATCAAGATCACCCCAAAAGAACCCCCTCTGGTGTAGCTGGTGACATCAGCTGGGGTGTGCCAGCCTCCCTTGACTTCTCATCCAGGAAACAGGAGTGGGAGAGAGTCTGGGGTCCAGTGGCCTGAGTGAGGGCTTGGGCAGGGGTTCCCAGTCCCAGTGTGTGAATACCAGTGACCCCCGCAGTTCAACCAGCAGCCTTCCCAGTAATACTCCCAAGATACCACAGAGAGCAAAGTAAGTTCAGTCTGCTCTGTTTATAAAGTTGAACAAAAAAACCTCCTAACTCCACATGGCTGCTTAGGGGGCAGGCTCTGGGATGCCGTGAGAGCAACTTTAGCTTTATCTGCACCAATGGAACTTTTCACAATAAGAATGTATTCCTGTAGTTCCCATATAATTATAATTAAATAGAAATACATGTTTAAATATGAGTCAGGAAATATCTCAATCATATGGGAAAAAATAGAGAAAAAAGTTTAGAAGTAAATATATTCAAATGTTGAAATTCATTTTCTCTGGGAGGTGAGTTTTTTAAAATTGTTTTATACTTTCTAAAATTTCCACACATATAATGTTCCTATATAATCAGAATTTTCATAGATAATCAGAAAAAGAAAATGATCAGCTGAGCAAGAAAGAAGCAAATAAGGAAGGTGATCGAGCTTTGGGGACAACATTTGCATTTGGAGGCTTTCATCAACACTTCAAAGGAAGTGTTCAGAAACACTATTGCGATGGTATAGATGCATACCCAGCATGCCCAACAAGCTGGTACCCCCCAGTCCCTAAGCCACAAGCCCCCAGAGAGGTACAGGCACCCGCTCTCACCATTCATCGCGGGCATGAATGCCAGGTTGAAAATCTTCCCCACCAACACCTCCATGAGGCTGATCTGCAGAGGAAAAAGGAAGACTGAGCCCAAGCAGGGGGTCTGCTCAGCTCCAGACGGCCCCTTGGGTCTGCTCCCCTGGCTCAAGATGGAGACACAGAGTGGCTCTGGGAGAGTCCGGGTCCTGGCAGTCAGAACCTGTGGAACCCCAGAATTCCTCACTGGTAGCTTTAAGGTGCCCCCCGTCCACTTGCACATTGTGGAGATGGGCCAGCTGAGGCCCATGGTGGGTGCTTCAGGCTGGGTGGAGGGCACAGGTCCAAGGACCCTGTGAAGCAGGCCTCGCTCCTCCCCTGGGAGGCACAGAGCACTGGGTTCAGGGCAGCCTGGCCCTGATGGCACTGTCAGCATCGCAGAAGACCTAATGGCCCTGGAGACAACAGCCCAGTTTCCCCTCCCAGCTCAGCCTCTGTGGGCCTCTGGGCAGGCTCCTTCACTTCGCTAGCCCTCAGCTTCCTCAGCCGTATAATGGGTCAGTGAGCTGAGTTTGCAAGGATCCAGTGAGGATGGTGGGTAGACCACGTCAAACTCTTGGCCTTGAACCTTTTCCTACGTTACCTCCCTTAACTTCTCTACGCCTTGGTTGCCACATCTGAAAATGAGAGTGAGTAACCCTTGCCTCATAGGGTGGTTATAAAAATCAGACATAAGCCCCGTATGTGAAATGCCTGATGTTCCGATCTGCAGAGGGTGAGCGCATGGACTCACTCTCCAGCAGTGCCTCTTCCCAGCTCTGTTGCCTTGGGTGAGTCACTTGAGCTTACCTTCCTTATTTGGAAAAATGGACTTAATAATAACCCAAATCATAACAAGGTGGTAAGGATTACATGAGAAAACCTCATTATAAGAGAAAAAGAGCATAATTCAGTGCCTAGGGCACATCTCTCTAGCTTCATAAATACTCAGTGGTTGCACTCTGTCAGCCCCTTTCTCCACTTGGAGTCCAGAGATTTCAGTTCTAGTCCCAACTCTGCCCTAACCCACTGGGAAGCCTTGGGCAGTTTCTCCCCTGTAAAATGAAGCTGGTGAGACCGGCTTCACAGGCTGCAGCTTTTTGGGTTAGAAAAGCTATGAAATAAGCAACACAATGAATGAGTTTGACTTTTTCTGCACATGTGGAAATCTCATCCAAGCTTGTCCCAGAAAGCTAGCAGTTGCCTAGCTGTCAATTTATAAGAAGGAATAAAAAAACAACCGAAAAGAATAGTTTCTAAAGACTTAGGTGGGGGTGGGGGGTCCAGGAGCGAACAAAGAGATAAAACAGGACCCAACCCTAGAATGTGAGCATCTCAGATTCCTGGACCCTTGGAAAAGCAGAATTCGACAACTTAGGGGCTATAAGGGTGGTTAGAAATGAAGTCACATTTTATTCATTTTACAGATGGGGAAACTGAGGCTTAGAGTGGGTTGATATTGCCCAAGGACCCACAGGGGTCAGTGGGCTCCTAACTCCAGGAGGAAAGGGGTCCCATAGGACAAGCTGCCACCATGCCTCCCCACCCTGAAGTGGCCCCCGTGGGGCAGCCAGGTAACATGGGACGGCACCTGAGGCAGAGCAGAAGAAGCTGCAAGCCTGTTTTCTGTCCCTCACTTGCCTTGCAGGCCTCAGTTTCTCCATCTGTCCATCTGCAAAATGAGGGCTGTGTTGACGCAAACCCTTTGGAATTTGCAAATTCCCCATGTCCAGCCAGCCTCACAGGAAGGCCATTCCCGGAAGACCCATCCTGGGCTCCTTCCCAGAAGATCTCGCCCTGGGACCTGAGCCTGGTACTTACATCAAAGTTGCCCACGTTTGAGGTTCTAAGGTTGAGGCCGGTCCTGCAGACGAAGAAAACAGCCTGTGAGAAGCAGGGATTGCCTGCAAATCATAAGGCTCTTGCATTGCGACAAATTGTGAGCAGCCCCTCCCCTATCCTCACCAACACTCTGCATCTGCAGGGATTTAATAAAACAATGCTGGCTCTCACATGCCCAGCTAACTACACAGCAGACACGATGCTAAGGGCTTCATGCACCATACAGCGAAGGCTCAAATCATAGCTTTGCCATCTACTAGCTGTGTGACCTTAGTCAAAGTATTTTCCCTTTCTATGCCTCAGTCTTCTCATCTGCAAAGTGGGCAGCTGCTAGGACTAAAGAGGGTATTCATGAAAAGCGCTGCTGTACAGAGCCCCATCATACGCGCATGCGTGATTGCCACTGCCTTGTGTAATCAATCCTTCCAGTGATCCAGTGGAGCAGGAGCCTGAGGCTCCAGGGTAACTTGCTGCAGCAGCGGAGCCAGGGAGGGAGAGCCCAGCCTCGCACCTTGAACCTGCACTCTCGCTGTTGTGCTGTTCTGAGACAGGAGGCTGAGGCCTGGGTTTGAGATCTTGCTCTGCACCGTAAGGGCCTCAGTCTTGCTGCACCTGAATCTCAACTGCAACTGACAGTCCTACCCGAGAGAGGCCAGACTGGGCTTGCCCGTGGTGCAGAAATTGTTCGGAGCTGTTCAGAAGCATCAGCTCAGTGTCCAGCAGGAGGGAAATAAAGGCACCGTCTTTTTTTTTTTTTTTTTTTTTGAGACAGAGTCTTGCTCCGTGGCTCAGGCTGGAATGCAGTACCACAGTCTCAGCTCATTGCAACCTCTGCCTTTCAGGTTCAAGCGATTCTCCTGTCTCAGCCTCCCGAGTAGCTGGGACTACAGGCACCAGCCACCACACCCGGGTAATGTTTGTATTTTTAGTACAGATGAGGTTTCACCATGTTGGTCAAGCTGGTCTCAAACTCCTGACCTCAGGTGATCCACCTGCCTTGGCCTCCCAAAGTGCTGGAACTACAGGTGTGAGCCACGGCGCCCGGCCAATAAAGGCACCTTCTAAGGAAGAAAGACTCTCCGCTTTGGATGTTTTCTTCCTTCCTGACTTCCTCTCCCAGCCCTCTCTCCCCTCAGCCACCGCGCCCCAGTGTCTGCGCCCTCTTCCTCTCTGTGAAGCTGGCCTGCACTGCTCTCTGCAGGAGACCCCATCTCTGTGCAGAACTGGCCCCTACTCCTCATCCAGGCCACAGGCTGAGTCTCGCCTCCCTGGGAACTCCTGGATGTCTCTGACGTGCCCCGTTTTAATCATGAGTGACTGCCATTGGTGGGCCTAAGAAATATCGGTTGTAAAAGAAAAGCTTACAATGATCTAGTTAGGTGCTACAAATTTTACATATGACCTTAATTAAGCTTGAAATGGAAATAATGATAGTACTTATTTCCAGAGGCTGATATCAAGAATTAAAGGAAGGCCGGGCACAGTGGCTCATGCCCGTAATCTCAGAATTTTGGGAGGCCGAGGCAGGAAGATCACTTGAGCCCAGGAGTTCAAGACCAGGCTGGCCAACATGGTGAAATCCCATCTCTACTAAAAATACAAAAATGAGTGGGGTGTGGTGGTGCACACCTGTAATGGCAGCTACTTGGGAGGCTAAGGTAGGAGGATTGCTTGAGCTGGGGAGGTCAAGGCTGCAGTGAGCCATGACTGCACTCCAGCCTGGGCCACAGAGCGAGCCCCTGTCTCAAAGGAAAAAAAAAAGAATGAAATGAAGACACATCTAGGACTTAGCCAAATACCTGGCACACAGAAAGCATCCAATGAGTAATAATTATTCTTTTCATGAATCTTCTGAAGCAGTGACTATTATCCCCATTTTCGGATGAGAAAACTGAGGCTCAGAGGTGAAGCTGGTTAGCCAATGTCACACAGCGACTCAGTGGTCACATCAGGATTTGAACCCACATTGCTTAGCTCCAAAGCCCATGATTGTACCCAGCCAGTGCAGCAGGTCACACAAACCTGGGTTGGGTCACAGCCTCTCTGTATACTTGCTAGGTGGCCCTGGGTAACTAAATCCAGTTTCCAGCCCTAGTTTTCTCCCTACAAAGGGAGAATAATAGCCCTGACTTCCACTGGGACCATCGGAGGGGAGAAACAAGATAGTATGGACTATCGAGTACCTAGAGCAGAGCCTGATACGTCATCATCGGAGCATCCTTCTCCCCCTCCTCCTCCTCCTCGTCCTCCTCCTCATTATTATTACTTAGAAATAGGGTCTCGCTCTGTTGCCCAGGCTGGCATGCAGTGGCACAATCATAACTCACCACAGCCTCGAGCTCCTGGGCTCCTGCTTCAGCCTCCTTAGTGGCTGGGATTACAGGCACATGATGCCACGCCGGCTAATGTTTCCTAGGACTATAGGTGTGCACCTATGCCTAGGTAATTTTTCTATTTTTGTAGAGATGGAGCCTTGCTTCGTTTCTGAGTCTGGTGTCAAACTCCTGGCCTCAATCAATCCTCCGGCTTCGGCCTCCCAAAGTGCTGAGATTACAGGCATAAGCTACCATGCCAGCCCCCAGCAGCATTATTATCACTGACGTTGTGGTTTTTGGCAGTAGTTTCTTTCTAAGTTCATGGCTTCACCCACCCTGCCTGGCTTGTGACAGTGGTCTTGGCAGGCATGAGCCATTGTCACCTTTGCAGCTCCTTGGGTTTACCCAGCCCTGACAGCCACACAGGAGACCTGTACCCACTCCCTGGTGGCGCCTGTGTGGGCAGCACCAGCCCGGGCAGGACCCCAGGGCAGCACACCCCCTTACTTGTCCAGTTTGGCATCAATCATGAGCTTATCTCCTTCTACAGAAAATGAGGCCAAGAGCTCGGTGTCCTGGAGGGAAAGGAAAGGAGAAAGATGTCATGCCGTCATGTCTCGGCCAGTGCTTGCCGAGGGCTCACTGTGTGCTGGGTGCTGGTTAGGGCTTCTTTAACCCTGAGCATGAGAGCAGGTTGTCTCCCGGGGCCTGGCTCTGACCACCTTTCATAAGCATGAGACTCCTGCTTAACACGCACCATGTAATAGATTTGCACCCCCTCTGGAGGGAAGGAGTTCAGAATCATAAGTTGCCAACATTAACTATTGTTCACAAGTGAATCACGGTAAGGGCTGAGCGAACACTTCTCAGTAAGGCAAATGTTGCCGGATGCCCGCGATGAAGGGGGGTGTTTACCAGGTGTCTCTGCAATGCCTCAGAGTGGGTGGGGAGTGGCCCGTAGCCTGTGAAGCTCGCTTTTGGTAATGCGATTGGGCATCACCACTGCCAATCATAACTGCCCTATCCCCCAGGAGAGGACATCAAAGGTCCAGGCTCATCTCTCTCTTTCCAAATAGAGGCCTTTGTGTATGAAAATCCCTTTTTCCTTCCCTGCCTCCCACTCAAAATAAATTGGATTTAAGAGTTGGCTTGATGAGAAAGCAGTACACTCAAGACAAATTTGGGTGATGTTATGAGTAATAGCAGTGACCACCATGACTGGCCAGATGGGGAACTGGGGCTCTGGGTGCATGTGGCAGGCCTGTAAGCTGGGGTGGGAAACGCTATTTGAACTGAGGACTGAAGGGCCTGTCGGATTTGGCCAGATGAAACAGAGGGTGGGAGAGTAATCCAGGCAGTGGGGAGAGCATGGGCAAAGGCCCCGAGGCAGAAAAGAGGTTGGCATTGGAGAGGTAGAGAGGAGCCCAGAGAGCAAGGAGGTGAGAGGGTTCGTGAGGCTGGACTGGAATGGGGCCAAACCAGGCAGAGCTGTGGGCTGGGGAGGAGTCAGGGCTGCATCCCTGGGGCAGCAGGAGTCACTGTGGGGTGCCGGGCTGGCTCACACAAGCCTCTGGGCTGCTGATGGAAATCTCCACACGGTAGAGGCTGATTGATGGACTGGGGGACAGCTTGGGCAGCCATTCCCACGCCTGGGTTAGAATCCACCCTTTAAAGCTCCCATCTTATAAGGCCCCACAGATCCCCCACACTTCGTGGCTTGGCATGCTCCAGCCCAGAGCACCTGATTCCCGACTACAGGTGGCTTATTTGGTCTCGAGCTCTGGGAGTAGGAGGGGCTAGCAGGAAGACGGCAGGTGGGACCAGAGTCCCAAGTATCTGAGTCTGAAGCCTGAAGCCTTCACCATGGTGGGGGAAATGGTATTTAACACAACTTAACACATTCCTCTGACCAGTGTTTACTGAGCATTTACTATGTGCTGGGCCCTAAGCTAGGCTCTAGCCTAGGGTCTCACCACAGAGTGAGACTCCATCTCAAAGGAAAAAAAAAAAAGTAAGGAAGTGAGCCATGCAGATACCTAGGGGAAGAGCATCCCAGGCAGAGGGCACAGCATGTGCAAAGGCCCTGAGGTTAGATGGTGCATGACATGTTGGAGGAACACTGAGGAGCCCAGAGGTGATGAGGGGATGCTCATGAGGACTTTGTGGGCCATTGTCAGGAGACTGGCTTTTATTTCAGGATTGAAGGAATGCAGAGGAGAAACATGGCTCACTTTTTTTTGTTTTTTGAGACAGAGTCTTGCTCTGTCACCCAGGCTGGAGTGCAGTGTACGATCTCGGCTCACTGCAGCCTCCGCTTCCCGGGTTTAAGCGATTCTTATGCCTCAGCCTCCCAAGTAGCCAGGACTACAGGTGTGCACCATCACACCCGACTAATCTTTATATTTTTAGTAGAGATGGAGTTTCGCCATGTTGACCAGGCTGGTCTTGAACTCCTGGCCTCAAGTGATCCACCCACCTCAGCCTCTCAAAGAGCTGGGTTTACAGGTGTGAACTACGGTTCACATTTTAAGAGGATTCCTGTCTATGAAATAACTGTGAAAATTGTTGTATTTGTATCTGTCCCCTGCTAGGTACCAGGGACAAGAGAGCTGGAACCATCTCTCTCGTTTCCCCTTTCCCCAGCCTCTTATAGAAAGCATAACACATAGTAGGTGCTCAATAAATATTGTCAAATGAATGACCGAGGCTGACTTGGCCACATACTGGGGTAGATACAACCTGTGAGAATAACAGCAGCTAATACTTTGGCAGCCTTTAGGGTAAGTCAGGTGCTGCTCTGAGCATCTTACTAACGCCTTACTGCCACCCCACTATGGTAGAGGAGAAAATCGGTCTTAATTTCATTCAATCATCACGATAACCCCATGTGGTATTTTCTCTCCGTGTTACAGATGAGAAAACTGGGGCTCAGAGGGAAATGCCAAACAAATTGTCCAAGGCCAGCAGGACAGTTAAGATTCCAGTCCAGAAATAGGGAGGACTTGCCCAAAGTCACACAGCTAGAAGGGGTAAAGGCTGGATTTGGGCTTTAGATCCTCAGGCCCCAAAGTTGGGCTCGTAGCCATGATGGTGGGGACTGCGGGGACTTGAAGGGGTCTTTGGGCTCTGGAAGACCATGTGGCTCTGTCTTGAGGTCCAGCTGGGGCCCCGGTACCTCCGGACACTCACCACGTCAATGAGGCAGATGGTGGTCTCCACGTCATTGGGCTGGGAGACTATGATCTCAGCAGTGGCCAACACCTTCACCAGCGCTTTGTCCTTCTGTAGCGACACGGACGGTGGGTCCAGCACCTGGATCCTGATGATGAGTGGGCAGGACTCGGGGTACTGCTGGAACACCTGTGGGCAGGCACCGGGCCAGGCGGGCAGGGCCCTTAGCATAGGAGGTACCCAGGGGGATGTCAGCCAACCTCTAAACAAAGAGCACCGAGGTCTCCTGTTGCTTGAGTCCAACACACCACAGGCAAAGCCACTGACCCACTGTGAGAATTGGGCGAGGAGCTGCCCACTCCGAGCCTTGCACATGGGGTTCCTGCGAGAATTCACTGTGATCATGCCGGCAACATTCAGGCTCTGCCTGATACCTGGAAATGCTCAAAACGTGGTACTGAGTGGAAGGGGGTCTCCCGGGAATGCTGGCCAGGTGCTGAATGGACATTCTTAATTTCATTCAATCATGACAGCAACTCCTGGAGTATTTTTTTCTTCACGTTACAGATGAGGAAACGGGGCCTCTGAGGGGAATGCCATGGAAATTGTCCAAGGCCCAGAGGAAAGTTAAGATTCAGGTCTGTGGGCTCGGAGCCCAGGCCCCCACTCAACACTGTTCCTGAAATGAGACGTCCACACCTGGAGAATCCCACAGGGAGGTTCCAGGCAAGGCACAGGCTGCCCCCTGGCCCGAATTGCTGGAGAGACTTGAGCTTGTTTGCTGCAGTTTGATTCCATGAAAGCTAATTTACTAAAGGGACAATTCGTAAAATGACAGTTTGCCATATTTACCAAATAACTGACTTACCAAAAATGCATACTTTAAATATGTTAACTGACCATAGAGGGATGGGCAAAACCGTAATATTACTTGTAAAAGAAATGGAAGGAAGTCCCCTCTCCTGGTAACTCTGTGCAGTCCAGGTCTCCAGGACACATTGCTGTGTCCAGCCTGAATACCCCTGCTGCAGGCCCAGCGCCACTGGATCACTTGAGGTCAGGAGTTCTAGACCAGCCTGGCCAACATGGTGAAAACCTGCGTCTACTAAAAATACAAACGTTAGCCAGGCATGATGGTGCACGCCTGCAATCCCTGTTCTACCCTAGCTCTGCTACCGCCTCATCATGTGGCCTCTCCGAGCCTCTGTTTCCCCATCTGTAAATGGTGTGCTCCTCCTCTCATGGTCCAGTGGATGGAGGGAATGATTAGAACCAAATGAAAAAGTATATTCTGACCTGGCACTGTGACTCATGCCTATACTCCCAGCACTTTGGGAAGCTGAGGTGGGCAGATCTCTTGAGGTCAGGAGTTCGAGACCAGCCTGGCCAACACGGTGAAATCCTGCCTTTACTCAAAATACAAAATTAGCCAGGTGTGGTGGCAGGCACCTATAATCCCAGCTACTCAGGAGGCTGAGGCAGGGGAATTGCTTGAACCTGGGAGATGGAGGTTGCTGAGATCACACCACTGCACTCCAGCCTGGGCGACACAGCAAGACTCTCACACAGTAAGACTCTTGTCTCAAAAAAAAAAAAAAAAGAAAGGAAAAAAGAAAAAGAAAAAAGAAAGAAAAAGTATATTCTAAAAAACAGTTTCATAAGCTGTAAAGTGTAGTGCACATAGGAAGTGACCCACTAAATAAAAGGTACAGTCAATTGAGGGGTCCACCTGCTCGCTGGAGCTGCCACTGTTACACATTCGAGAATGAGGCTTCTGATGTTCAGCTTGTAGCCACATGGGGGCGATAGTGACCACGTGTTGCGTTTGGTCTCCAGCTAGAGCCTTTGAATTCCACCCAGGACTAAACAGGGCGGGCAGAAGAGAGGTAAAGAATGTCTACAACGGCCAGAGATCACAGCCATCCTTCGCACCTGCATGACGCTTACGAGGTACAGAGCCCTTTGCTTCCAGGTGCAAGGTAATAGGCCCAGAACCAGAGCTGCGGCTAGAACAGGGCTGGGAAAGGCCTCTGCTCCAACTCTATGCGGCCACTAATTGGACAAAAGCACCCTTGCTCTTTTTGTAAATGAAATAATGTGTAATTATTAACAACAGTAATGAGAGTTAACATTGATCAAATGCCTGCTCCTTGCCTGGGTGCAGACCCCAGGTCCACAGCCACCCTGTGAAGTGAGCATGGTTACTCCATATTCCAGATGAGAAAACTGAGGCTCAGAGAGAGGAATTGTGTGTCTACACACATCACCTCATTTATCTTCCTATGATAATCTGTGGAATCGGTGGCAGCAGCCTTTTTTGGCAGATGAAGAAGCTAAGGCTCAGAGATGTTAAGACTCTTGCCCAAAGTCACACAGCAAGGGAGGTGGCCAGGCCAGGATAAGACCTATACTGACCACCCATAGAATTCAGGGTCTTTCCACCTCAACCTTCTGTGTTCCCCCACCGCCACCCATGGGGGTCTAGCCTGCAAGCCCTTGTCACTGTCACTACACTCCCAAGCAAGGGTTAGAGGTAGAGCACCCCATCCCAGCACTGAGCATCTTCCCTTCCAATCCGCTTTCTCAAACAACAAGATAGAGAATGAGGCTGAAGGCAGTGGGACCTTCCCACCTTACATACCTTGGGGATCAGGGCTCCCAGTGTGGCTGTGGTAAGTGGAGGAAGCTCTTCAAACTATAGGACAAGAAGAAGGACCATGTGAGTCCTGGGGGCTATGGGTACAGAAAGGGGTCGCTAATACAGTGATTAAACTCCCACATGCTTTTCGACACCCAGCAGGTTGTCTTCTCCCCCTTAAAGACCCCTGGCAGGGGGAGGTACTGCCTATCCAGCCATCATTGCCATGTAGACCTCAGGAGCAGGTTTGCAGTTAAATAGCCTGGGCTGACTTAAGCTAACCAAGGACTGTCTCAAAGAACAGCAGGCAAAACCTGAATATTTCTCCTCTAAAAATGTCATTCTTGGCCAGGTGCAGTGACTCATGCCTGTAATCCCAGCACTTTGGGAGGCCGAGGTGGTGGATCACTTGAGGTCAAGAGTTCCAGACCAGCCTGGCCAACATGGTGAAAACCTGCCTCTACTAAAAATACAAAACTTAGCCAGGCATGATGGTGCACCTCTCTAATCCCACCTACTCCGGAGGCTGAGAGGGGAGAATTGCTTGAACCTGGGAGGCGGAGGTTGCACTGAGCTGAGATCATGACACTGCACTCCAGCCTGGGTGACAGAGCAAGACTCCATCTCTAAATAAATAAATAAATTCTTTGTTTAAACAAGGAGAGCAGCATCAAGTCCATTTTCATAATTCAATGTCCACTAAATCCATGACCTCTGCCACATCCTTGAACCACCTATGCTATTATTTACTTAGCATCTTCTTTAAATTGACTTACTTCTTAAGACCTCAAATACTAAAAATGGAAAGCCAATACCACTGGACAGAGACAGCAACTGCTAACCAAATACAATAAAAACAAAATAATGCCATGACCTTCCGCATGGATACCACTGTCTGTGGAGAGCTCTGGGCATGAGCTCTGTTCTCTCTTAGTTAAAAAGGGGACCCTGACAAATGCAAGAGAGGGCTAACTATACGCGGACATCAAGTGGAGACTTCTCTCAATGGAAGCAAACGTTGTCATCATTTGTATGATGGTTTTGTGGAGAATGTCTTGCTCTTAGGAGATACACAGTGAAGTTTATGGAATGAAATGTCATGATGTCTCCAAAAACTCAAATTGTTCAACAATAGATAGGATAGATGGATAAGTAGACAAACAGACAGGCAGGCAGACAGACAGACAGACAGATTGATAATGGGTGAGTGGATGCATGGATATACAAATGGTTGGATGGATAGATAAATGGATAGATGGATGGATTAGTGTATGAGTGGATGAGTGGGTTGATGGGTACATCGGTGGCTGGGTGTGTGAGTGGATAGGTGGATGAATGGCTAGATGGATGGTTGGTTGATGGATGGATGGAAGGGTAGATGAGTGGATAGATGGATGGGTTCATGGTGGATGGGTGGGTGGATGGGTGGATAGGTGGATGGATAGATAAACTGATGGATAGATGGGTGAATTGGTGGCTGAATGGGTGAGTGTTTGATTGGTGGATGAGTGGGTGGATTAAGGGCTAGATAGATGGAGGAATTGGTGGATGAATAGATGGATATATGAATGAATGAATGATAGGTTGGATAAATAAATAGATGGATGTATGGGTGGATGAATGGGTGGGTGGGTGGATAGGTGGGTTGATGGGTGGAGGGGTGGGTGGGTAGGAGAGTGAATAGATGCATAGATAGATATGAAACTGGGCAAATTTTTAACTAATGAATCTATGTGAAGCAAATATGTCCATCAGTTGTAGCATTTTGCAACTTTTCTGAAGGCTTAAAATTTTTTGAAAGAAAAAGTTTGGAAAGATATGACTCTGGAGCATGGCTAAGGGTGCTATCTTGTTATGTATCATTTGTTACTTATGTATTAGTGTTCACCAAATGAAAGCATTCTAAACATTTATATTGAGGTCATATATGTGAATATATGTTACACTTTTTAAAAACAATTGAAATAAAATTAAATAGAATTGAATAGGGAGGAACCTTCTTATTGTGAGGATTGATGCTGTTGCGTGCCACGTCTGTGGACCACCTGAAATCCTCCCAAGCTCTGCACTTTAGCAAGCACTCATGTAATTGATGCACCCATGAGTTGGAGGTGAGTCAAAGGATGAACCATCTGCAGTTCTCACTTCACAGCAAATTCCCCAAGGCTGTGGGGACTGAGAAGGGTCACCGCCAGCTATTTGCCACCCAGCTGCCTCCCCACAGTAGGGCAGTGACTCGCCATGCCATTGGTGATGTCCAGGTCCAGAGCATGCTGCTTCTGCAGCAGAGTCAGCACAGAGCCCAGAAAGTTGGCAGACACGGCCAGCTGGGACTTGGTGTTGTCACCCATGGGAGGCAGCTCTGGCATCGGCTTCGGAGACACAGCTGGCCGCCCCAGTGGGTAGTCGATGAGCCCTCCTCCAGCCTCCCCAACCAACGTCTGGGGGAGAAGAGAAGAAAGAGGTGATGGGGAGGGAGAAGGTGGAAGAAGAAGGCTGAAGACTGGAGTGAGGCCCTGAATCTGCCCCCAGGCAGCCGTTTTTGGTTAAAGCCACTGAGTCTGAGTGACTCTTCAATGTATGGCCCCAACTCTCCTTCAGTTTAGGATGTAATGGAACCTTTTGCCGTTCCTGCTTCATGGTCACTTACAGTGACGACCGTGGTGTGGCAGATCCTCTCCAAACTCAGCCCTGCAGTAATGAACTAGCGTGTGTATGCATCCGCACAATACACGCCGCCATATCTTCCCTCCAAAGACCAGACTCCACAGCCTACACGGTGCTGTGTGATCTGCTCCAGGAGACCTCTCCAGCCTCCAAGCCACTCTGCCTCTCACCTTCTGTCTGCACAGTCACCAGGGCTTTGTCAGTCTCCCCACCGGCGCCCCCAACACCATCACCCCCACCATGGGGCCTTCCCACAGGATAGTCCCTCCCCACATTCTTCTCTTGTTAAGTTCTACTCATCTGGCAACTCTCAGCTCAAGTGTCACTTCCACCAGGAAGCCCTCCTTGACCTCCCTGGGTAGATCATATACCCCCTGCTTTAGGCTCTGGTAGCCTTGGATCCTTGATCACTGTGCTCATGATTTAGAAGTGCATATTTGTTTGAGTGATTCTTCATGGCCTGTCCCCTCTAAAACATTCTAATCGCCATCAGAGCAGAGACTTGGTCTTGTTTATCACTGTACCTCCAGTACTCAGCCCAGAGCCTGGCATATAGTGGGTGACCAATGAATGTCTGTTGAATGGATGTATGTTTATGAATCTATTAAATGTGTGTGCACTGATGCTGGAACTACATATGCAGGCACAGGTGTGCCCGTACACACCGGAGCACCGATGCACACCTGCATCTCTGTATCTGATGGAGCAAGTGTGGGGAAAGTGACTATGTGTGTGTGCCCCATACAAAATTAGGGGCCAGATGCAGGGCAGTGCTGAAGGAGCCAGCTCATACCAGCTCACAAGATCATATTTCGCACATCTCTTCCCAACTCTCCGTTCACCGACGTCACGTTGGTAACTTGAAGCTGTCCATGGTGGGAGTTTTGATAGCATGGAAATCAGCAAATGCTACAAATCAGGACTTTTTTTTTTTTTTTTGATCGGGGACAGCTGGTGGTTAAATGCTTACAGCACACCTCTGACCACATTTGTTCCTCCAGCATACCCAATTCCATTGCAGCAGCTCTTTTAGCACCTAGTAGCTCGATTGCCTGGGTTCAAATCCCAGGTTCACATTTATTAGCTGTGTGACCTTGGGCAAGTGGTTTAATCTCTCTGTGCCTCAGTTTCCTCAATAAGAGTGCCTGCCTCCTATGGTTGCTGTGAGGATAGGCTGATTAATCAACGCAAAGCACACAGAAGGTGCCTGGCACACAGCAAGAGCTGGGAAAGTTGGCTACGATCATGTTTTCTAACACAGCTCCTAGAAGGTCTTCTTCTAATCAGAAAAGGCTCCTGTCAATTTGACGGGCATTCGGCAAAAGCCTTGCTGACACTCCTGCCTTTGGGAGGAGGGCCACCACCCTTTGCCGTGAACCCCTGGCACTCACGTTGAGGTCCAGCTCCAGGAATTCCCCAGTCACAAGCGGGAGGCTGGAGAAGGTGTACTGGACGCTTCCCAATATCCCCAGAGGAATCAGAGCTGCAGGCAAGAGAGAGGGTCACAGGGAGGTCCCCTCACCATCCAGATGCCTTCCCTCCTTGTACACTGTGGCTAAGGGATGGACAAGGTGGGTCCCGGCTCCAGCTCCAGACACCAGGAAAAGAGCAAAAGTTCTGGGTTTGAATCCTAGCTCTGCCTCTTCCTGCTGTGTGAACCCAAGCAAGTCACTGCATTCTTTTAACCTCAGTAGCCTCCTCCATAAAATGGGTTTACTGTAACCTCTGGAACTACATTGGTGAGGTGGCACAATGATATCCTGAATGTTGATGAGTTTTGTGAACTCTGAAGTACTGTGCACCAAGGAAAGAATTCAGAGTTCCACAATGTGGTGCTTAGTTGAATGTGTCATTTCCTTGACTGTGTAATGAACAGCCCCACCTTCTGGGCTCTTCCTTCCTCATCTCTGGCCACAAAGGGAAGGAGATTTTCCTGTCTTGGAAAGCCATTCTCAAACTGCCTTGAGTCCCAGAGAAATGGGAGCACTATCAGAGAGGGCTGCCCTGTGTGGCTGTGGAGGTTGCGCACTGCACAATTCGAGGTGCTGCCATTCCACTGTAATCTATGTGAAAGGAGGTCCCTGGAATCATGCAGTGCACAAATGGCACAATCATGCGAGGCAGGCTTGCTTTCAGGAATGTTCACTCAGAAATCCAGGACCTGAGATGCTGGTGGAGCCTGGTTCTGAGGCCCTGGTCAGTCATCACAGTGTCTCTCCTGCTAGTCACTCTCCAACCCCTCTGTGAATTGGGAGATTTGAGAGACAGGGAAACTGGAAAGAGTCTCTCCAAGTCCACACAGCTTCCAGGGCAGAGCTGGGGCTCAGACCCAGCTTCCTGACTCCCAGGACAGGGCCATTACCTCCCAGACCCCGGTGGAAGCTCCTCCCTCTGGTACTTGGGGGGATGTTTGGGGGCAAGAGGAGAAGCCAGGCGGCACCTGCCTTGTGGTATTAGCCACACCTCACTTCAAGGGCCCAAGGGGAGGTCTGTGGCTCCCACCTTGCAGAGCCCTCCCCCCAGACAGGGCCCGGTCCTCGCTGCCTTCCCCAGGGCTGGGCTCAGAGCAGGCACTGGTTTAGATGTCGGCCAGTGAAGCAAAGCAGGAAGGACTTACAATCCACGAGGCCCAGCTGGTCATTGACAAGACCCAGCACCACGTCCACGACGGGGCAGAGCTGCAGGGGAGGAACGACACAGTCTCGGTGTGCTGCAGGGAGTCGGGGTAAGGGAGTCGGGGACGAGTAACAACAGCTCAAATGTGCCAACTCCTTGCTCTGTGCCAGGCACTGTCCTCGCCAAAGCCCTGTGGGGAAGACTGTCTCTAATCCCCACTTACAGATGGGAAAATTGAGGTTCAGAAAGGTGATGCAACTTGTTACCCAGCTAGGAAGTGCCCAAGCTGGGATTCAAACCTGGAACTGTGCAAATCTCAAGCTCCCTCTCCTTAGCCCTTCACTAATCTGCCCCTTCGTGTTCCTCAGGGTCCTCCACAGACCCACGAAGAACATGCCCTAGCCCCTGGCTCTCTCTGTCCCTCTGGGTCACCTGCATGCCCCCAGGGATGGAGGCTGGACTCTGGCCCCTTGGTCTGGAGGAAGCCTGTACCCCTTGTTCCCATCCTGGGACAGCGTCTTACCAAGTCAGGGAGGACGTTGGCCAGGACTCGGTTCACTAAATTGTCCACGAGGTTGGGGAGAAGCCTAAGGAGACAGAAGCGGGCTAAGGCCACAGCTCGCAGCCACGGGGGGTCACCAAGGCTGTCTACCCTGGGGGTCCCGAGCCCAGGCTCTGAGCAGTGACAGCTTCTGAGTGCTGGAAAATTGTTTCAAAAGCTGGAAGAACAGAGTACATTCACCTTGGCCTGACAGACAGACCACCCAGGCAAACTGCTTGGCTTTTCATGCATGCATGCATGCATGCATGCATTCATTCATTCAACAAACAAGGCTTCCTGAGCTTTACAGTGGGCCAGGCCCAGGCTTGCATGTTGCTGAGTTTTAACTGCAAAAGTCATTCCCACCTGCTGATCTGACGCTCAAATGGGCCATTTGCTGCAACCTTGTGTTGTCTTCCCAAAGGGAAAATGAACGTGTTTCTTCATCTAAGCATCTAACTCACTATCTAGTACATAGTAGGTGCTCAGTAAATGTGGAAAGAAGGGAAGGAGAAATACTGGCTGATAAAAGGTGCTCATGTGGTCCAAGAGAGAGGATGGATAGTTGGTGCTAAAACGTTTGGCAGAGGTGATTCATTTTATAGACACTGGGGCTAAGGGCCACAGAAGTAACCCACGAAGCTCTTTTTTTTTTTTTTTTTTTTTTTTTTTATACAGGGTCTCACTCTGTTGGCGAGGCTGAAGTGCAGTGGCGAAATATCCACACACTGCAGCCTTGAATTCTTGGGCTCAAGAATCCTGCTGCTTCAGCCTCCCAAGTAGCTGGGACTACAGGTGCACGCCACTGCAGCCAGCTCTTAACTAACCCTCCCAAGCTGTCAGTTAAGCAGGAAAATTGATGATAGACAAGATATCTCGATGGGCAGACAGATTTTTAGTCTAAGCATTTGTTTCCAGGGGCCTGCAGTGATAAGGAGACGAAGGAGGCATGAGCATCCTACACCGAAGCATCCCTGACCTGGACCTTGACGCCTGCCCTCCCTCCCTCGCCACTGAGCACTGCCTGGGTTCCCCATTCTGAGGCTGTAGCTGACTGTTCAGTGCTGCGCCAATTCAGCAAAGTGAAGAATTTCTTGAGATAAAGCCCTAATTAGAATGTTTCACCCTGGGAGTGGCGCCATGTTGTTTGCCGAAGACAGACCGCTCCAGCATCCCCCAAGGCACGCCACTGCCAGCTGGCACTCACCCTCGCAGCAGCTTGACTTTGATGCCCCCCAGGAGGGTGTCACATCGCTCAATGACCAGTCGAGGATAACCCGTGCGGTCCATGGTCAGCCGGACCTTGGCTGTGATGTTCACTTCCACTGCGATGTCCAGGAAGCCAATAAGACTGGAGGAGGCCAAGGGGCCAGGGACTCCATGAGTCACCGCCCCAGCTGCCAGGAGCTCGCCCTTACCCAGGCCTGCCCTTGCCGGTCCTGCCATCCATTATGCTCCTTGCTCATCTCTAAGGAACCCGAACCAGAAGTCTTCCCCGGTCCCTCAGGTCACATGGGCTCCCCCTCAGCCCATGAGCTGAAAGGCTGGGAACAGGGCCCAGCACACATTCTGGTTTCCTAGGTGACTGCCCAGTGGCCTAGGTTGGTGGACACAACCTCATCCCGCAGGGGTAAGTCCACACGGAAGCCCACCCTCTGAAGTCCTCCAGTGCCTAGTGCATGGCATGTCCCACTCCGGGACACATTTCGCTTGTCTTTCCTCACTTATAGCCACAGTCTGGAAAGGGAGTGGTCTCATTATCCCACTGCCAGTGAAGATACTAAGGTTCAGTGACGTTGGGAGACTGGCCCAAGGTCACACAGCTTATGAAAGAGTGAGGATTCAAACCCAAGCTATCACCTGACTCCAGCCTCCCAGAACTTTTTATTTATTTATTTATTTAGAGATGGAGTTTCACTCTTGTTGCCCAGGCTGGAATGCAATGGCGAGGTCTCGGCTCATTGTAACCTCAGCCTCCCAGGTTCAAGCAA
Organism: Cheracebus regulus; assembly: GCA_963574635.1. Classification (NCBI taxonomy): domain Eukaryota; kingdom Metazoa; phylum Chordata; class Mammalia; order Primates; family Pitheciidae; genus Cheracebus; species Cheracebus regulus. The sequence continues at coordinate 69,867 of CAUYQU010006159.1, forward strand.
TTCTCCTGCCTCAGCCTCCCAAGTAGCTGGGATTACAGGCACCCACAACCACACCCGGCTAATTTTTGCATTTTTAGTAGAGACGGGGTTTCACCATGCTGGCCAGGTTGGTCTCAAACTCCTGACCTCAGGTGATCCACCAGCCTTGGCCTCCAAAGTGCTGGGTTGATAGGCGTGAGCCACCACACCAGGCCCAGCCTCCCAGATCTTAACGCTTAACCACTGAGCTAGGCTGTTTTCACTGCAGACAGGGCCCCAGGTCCAAGTCTGTGGGCATACACTGGCAAAAGTTTCGGTCTTCCTAGTCTCTGTGTTCTGGATGCAGAGGCCGGGCCATGGGGTGATGGGGACCCCTCCAGGACCAAGGGCACGCACCTCTTCCCGTTGATGGCCACACGGGTGTACAAGCTCAGGTAGACACCCACGCCGGGCAGGAGCCGCACCGACACTCGAGGGAGGGTCAGCTCCACGATGCGCAGCCTGCTCGGGACACAGAATGGTGAGAAGGCTGGCCAACTCCACTGCCACCCACTCACTGGGCACTCTCCCCCACATGCCCTTTCTCTGCTCCCCGTCTGTTCCTGCTGGCTCTAAAGACACCAGACACCTGCAGTTCAAGGACAGAACGTGGAAAACAGAGAAATTAAGGCAAAACGCCATGCCCCGTAATCCCAATGCCCAGAGGCCTGCTGTGTAGGTTCCATGTATTTCCTTTGAATCTTTTCTTTTCCTCTGCATGTCAAGATGCCATTCCCTCTGCTCATCCCTGCCCCTCTTGCCTGGTTCCCTCCTATACATATAGGTTCCTCTTGCTTAGTTCCCTCCTATACATCCTTCAGATTTCAACTGAAGGCCCTCTTCCTCCAGGAAGCCTCCCTTGATGTCCCTAGGTAGGTGAGCTTCCCTGTTATAGACCTTCTTATTTCTCCACAAACTTCTCACCACTGTTGAAACTGTATGATTATTTTTAGGCTTCTTGTCAATGCCCATGTGCCCCATCAGCCTGCAAGCTCCGTTGAGGACAGGGAATGTGTCTCTTCTTGGTTTACCATTGGGTCATGTCCCCAATGCCAGCACAGTACCCTGCACATAGTAGGAGCTCTAGATATTTGCTAAATTAAAGATTGACTGTGAGGAGCAGGCTGAGATTGTAGAACTTATGACATATATGTATAGCTTTAAAACCCTCAGACTCTTTCCACTTACAATGTTTTACTATGACCATTCTACAGATGAGGAAACTGAGACTCAGAGAAATGACATCAATGGCCCAAAGTCACACACGAACATGCAAGGTTGAACTGGGTCTCCAACTTAGGACTGTTTCATGCCAAGACTCAAATCCTATAACTTGGGGGTCCTAAGATGTCCAATCCTGGGGCCAAGCCTTGAAGACCTTCCCTCCCACAACCCCAGCTTTGGGGAGTGATGGTCCCCATTTGGAGGTGCATGGGGGCTTGCTGGGGAGAACCCGTCATCTCCTTACCCCGTGATGCCTTGCACGGTGCTGAGGATGCCACCCTCGCCGAGCACACCCAGGACACCCCCTCCTCCAAGAAGTCCACCGTCACCAAGGAGACCGCCTCCACCGAGCAGGCCGCCTTGGCCTGCCAGGATGCCATCGGCCGCCAGCATGCCTCCAGAGCCCAGCAAACCACCTGGGCCCAGCGTCCCAGTGGCGACACCAGGTGGGATTTCTCCAGGCCGCAGCTCTCGCCGGTGAAGCCGACCCACAGGTGCGGACCCTTCAGCTGACCTGTACTGCCCGAGGCCCCTGTGGCCACCATATGCATTCTCGGCACTGCGATAGCCACTGTTTCGGAGGTCCCTGATGCTTCCATCGGACTCGAAGATCTCACCATATCGGTATTTGCCCCCCAGCTGAGCAGCGTTGTCTTTGCTCTCAACGTGACCGTACTTGTAATTACCACCAAGCTGTTTGCCATTGGTATATACTGGGGGGGGGTCTCGAACATGGAAGTCATTGTAGGGAATACCACCAACACCTCGGGGGAATTCAGTGCGTCTGTAGTCATTGTAATGGTGTCGGCCACCACCCAAAAGACCGCCACTACTGCCACCCAGCAGCCCACCACCACTGCCACCCAGCAGCCCCCCACCGCTGCTGCCACTGCCACCCAGTAAGCCTCCGCCCAATAGATCACTGCCACCCCCTCCACCCCCACCACCAAGCAGGCCCCCCAGGAGACCACCTCCCCCACCACCTCCACCTCCACTACCAAGCAGACCCCCCAGGAGAGGCCCACCACCATCACCACCGGCTTTACCCACGGGCACCTCTCTCAGAGCCGAGTGGAGAGCATCGCTGTGCTGCAGGGTGCCCGAAATGGCTGCAGAGAGGCAAGGGCATCAGTCCAGGGCCCCTCCCTTCCTTCCACCTCCAGCCCCCAGCCAGCACCTCAGCTCCCTGGGCCTCAGGGGAATCTTCCCACCAGCAAAGTGCAGAGGCTGAACGGAAGCCTCCTCCAGGCTGAGCTAGCCCTGGCAGCCTGGCCAGCTCATTTTCTGCTGAGTTTTGTCTGGTCTTGCTTTAACTAGATTTGGATATCAACCAGCCAGCCCTTCGTGGACTTTCTTCATAGCCCTCCCTTCTAAGTGCTCTGCACTTTACAGCTTTAAAAAATCGACTTCCTTATGTATTAGTGCAACTGATTCCCGGGAAATAGTCAAGGCCAGAAGTGTTGTCCCCATTTGATGGATAGAAAGATCGAGGCCTGTGAGGTACTCAGATATCACTTAAATAGGAAATAATCTATTTTTTTTTTTTTATGCTCGTGATAGGCTGGGAGGGTGTTGAGGGAGACAGTGTGTCCTCACGTGCCAGGTGACAGAAGCGAAGTCCTAAGAATTGGAGGCAGAAATAATTATAGCTCCCACTCTTGAAGGCCTTCTATGTCCCAGGAGCTGTGCTAAGTTTTCAAAAGATCATTTCCTTTTATTCTCATATCAGTTCTCTGAGATAGGGACTATAATTACACCCACTTTACAGATAAAGAAACTGAGGCTCAGGGAACTCCAGTGATGGACTTAAGGTCACACAGTCAGGATTTGAACCCCATGAAGGCTGATCCAGGGCCCTTAATCACTGTTCTCCACTGTCTCTAAAGAATAAGCATGACCAGGAGTGGTGGCTCACACCTGTAATCCCAGCACTTTGAGAGGCTGAGGCTGGCAGATCATGAGGTCAGGAGGTTGAGACCATCCTGACCAACATGGTGAAACCCCATCTCTACTAAAAATACAAATATTAGCTGGGTGTGGTAGCGGGCACCTGTAGTCTCAGCTATTCAGGAGGCTGAGGCAGGAGAATCGCTTGAACCCAGGATGCGAAGGTTGCAATGAGCAGAGATGGTGCCACTGTGCTCCAGCCTGGTGACAAAGTGAGACTCTTATCTCAAAAAAAATAAAATCACCAGTATGGTGCTTGGCACATAGTAGGTGCTCGGGAAATGGCAACCAAAAGAAAAATGGGAAACTGAGGCCCAGAGAGCAGAAGTCACCCAGCCACCTGAGTGGACTCTGCCAGCAGGAGGAGTTCTCTGGCTACTTCAGAGTTGGCAGAGCTGCCCTGCTCACCCCGTGCTGACCCTCACCCCTTAGGTGCTAGACTCACCATTGCTCAGCACATCTTTGGTCACCCTGAGGACCGTGTTTGTCTGTTGGCAGGTGCCACACACAGCCACCATGGACAGCGTGGCCACACACCATGCTGTCCACATGCTGATGCTGCTTCTCTGCGGAGGAGAAAGTGCAGACGACGATGTGGCTGGACACCACCACCCTGGCCAGCAGGTGGCACCAGGCAGCCCCAGCCAAGAGTCACCTCAGGACCCTGGGACCCAGAGACGGGGTAGGGGGAGGGGTGTGGAACCAGCCAAGGTCACACAGTAAGGCAGGGTCCAGAATTCCAAATACCACCTCTTGAGTTTTTCTTTTCTTTTTCTTTTTTTTTTTTTTAGATGGAGTTTCGCTCTTGTTACCCAGGCTGGAGTGCAATGGAGAGATCTCGGCTCACTGCAACCTCCGCCTCCTGGGTTCAAGCAATTCTCCTGCCTCAGCCTCCCGAGTAGCTGGGACTACAGGCGTGCGCCATCATGCCCAGCTAATTTTTTGTATTTTTAGTAGAGACGGGGTTTCACCATGTTGACCAGGATGGTCTCGATCTCCTGACCTCGTGATCCACCCGCCTCAGCCTCCCAAAGTGCTGGGATTATAGGCGTGAGCCACCGCGCTCGGCCCGAGTTTTTCCAATTGAAATGAATCTGGTGACACAAAGCAGACCCATTAAACACGCAGTTTCAGAGAATGGATGTCTAATTATCTCCCAAGATGAAATTGACGAATTGAGCATCAGGGATCAGGTAATGGGAATTCCAACCAGAACACCAAACTGGGAGCTGGCAGGCTCTGAGGAACTCTCTCCAGCATCGTTCCGTTTACTCGCCCATCTGCTCGTCTACTCATTGTCCCCTTCTTACTTATTCTTCCATCCATCTATCCATTCAACCTGCTATCCTCCCATCTACCATCCTTCTGTCATCCAAACATCTGGCAAACCCTCTATCCATCCATCTGTCCACCCCTCCATCCATTCACTCATCTGCACATTCTCCTTCTTCTATTTATTCATCCATCCGCCCATCCATCGTCCATCCATCCTTCCACCCACCCATCCATTCACTCATCTACACATTCTCCTTCTTCTATTTTTTCATCCATCTGCCCATCTGATCGTCCATCCATCCTTCCACCCACCCATCCATTCACTCATCTGCACATTCTCCTTCTTCTATTTATTCATCCATCTGCCCATCCGATCGTCCATCCATCCGTCCACCCACCCATCCATTCACTCATCTGCACATTCTCCTTCTTCTGTTTATTCAACCATCCGCCCATCCAGTCATCCATCCATCGTCCCATATATCTATCATCCTTCTGTCATCCAAACAGCTGGCAAGCCCTATATCCTTCTATCCATCCAGCTGCTACCCTTCCTTCCTTCCTTCCTTCCTTCCAGTCATCTTTCCATCAGTTCATCTACTCATCCACGCATCCCTCTAGCCACCCTTCCACAAATCCAGCTCACCAGCAAACACTCTTCCCATCTCTTTGGAGGAGTCAGTTCTACACTATGTTAGGATTAATGGCTCTGGGTCAGAGATATCTGGGTCCTAATCCTTAGGAAAGAGACCTTACCTTTTTGAACCTCTGCTCCCAAATCACGAACAAGTTGTATCTCATACATAATAGACACTCAATAAAGAGTAGCTATTGTTATTACTTTGGGACTGTTATTTCAGACCCCTAAGATGTGGGTGAGGAGTGTCAGGAGATTGGAGAGGTGCACATTTTGAAGCGTACATTTTGGAATGAGCTGCATAGCCTCTGGAAAAATTTCTTTTGCTGCCTGTGTGCCCTCACCCACTTCTCTCACTCCATCAGCCCTAGCTACACATCCAGCAGCCTCAGAGAATCAGCACAGGGTATGGCCTTTCATCTGAGCCAAAAAGTTGCTGGTTTCAGCCATCTCTGTTTAGGCACCCTCTCCTCCTTTTTCTGTCCCCACCTCTCTTAGACTTCACAAAGTCCCCGAATTCTTTCTCCACTCCTATCTGCTCCCAGAAGAATATTGGAGGCATTAATTTATACTAGAATATAAAGGACTACTATATGCGGATTTTTTTTTCTGGCTTCCTCATCTCATCCCAACCTCACTTTCCAGAGAGTTGCGTTCAAAAAGGAATCACCCCTTTTAATTAAAAAGATGGGCATGGATGGAAAGATTTCTGGCATCAGCAGACAGCTGAGGAGTCTCCGAGAAAAGGCCCTGGGTACCCAACATCCCTGGGAAAGATAAGCGCAGCTCTGCTCACGCATGTAATTGGCATGACCCAGGCCTTTTTGTTGATTTCCAAGAGGCTCTCCTGACTAGGCCTATGCAAAGATAAGACACCTGAATTTGGAGAGGGGCCTTCCTGCTGGATCTCTGGGCTGGGACTCTCTCCTCATTACCTTCCCAGGCCTCCACCTACCCCGCTGGACACTGAGTAGACAAGGGTCTCTTCCTTACCAGCAGGAGGTCCCTGCCGCTGAGTCCTGAGAGGTCCCGTTCCCCGGACCCTCTGCTTTTGGCTGAGTCTGGTCACAGATCAGTCTTATATAGCAGCCTGAGTCTGAGCCCTGACCCCAGAGAGGGAAATACCATGTAATTACAAGAGACCGGAATTCTGATTTGCTCTGCAAATTGGCCACTGAGCCCCAAAACCGCAAGGGTTTGCGGTTTGTGGCTAATTCCAAGACCTGCACTCAGTCTCAGATGGTGTCACATGAGCTGATTTTATCAGCCCTCGGGCTGGACACATTCCTGGAGACCCCAGCTAGGCCTCAAGCTTGGGGAACTGGAAGCACCCCCAGAAGCATCTAGTTTCTAGCTCTAAGGCAGGCACTAGCCATTCCAGATCATCTGGGTAGACAGGAGGTGCCCAGGCTGGACTCAGCATCAGGATGACCCAGGTTCGAACCCTGCTCAACCCCCAACCCAGCATACGAGGTTGGGCCAGCCACTTCCCTCCTCTGAGCCTCACAGTCTTTCCATCTGGTAAACGAGTATAGTACCTGCCTCACAGGGCCGATTTTAGGACTCAGGGAGATGAAGATGAATCCAGCTCCTCAAACTTGGGACTGGTAAATGGATGGCATTTTTTTAATCTTAAAAACATTCCACACTCACTTCTTAGGGGTCTGAAATAATAGTCCCAAAGTAATAACAACAGCTGCTGTTTATTGAGCGTCTATTATGTACAACATACAACAAGGTTTTTCCCAACTATTTCCTCATGAAATTGTCATACCTGCAACAACGCTGAAGGAATCGTACAGTGGACACACATGGTTGTCACGTTGTTCCCACCAGCTATACCCACCATTCACATTCTTGTCATACTTGCCTCCATCAGTTAATCCATCTTGTATTTTTTGCGCATTTGAAAGGTGCAGACAGCAGTACACCACCACTAAACACTTCGCCCTGCATGCCATTCGGATTCTTTTCTTTGTATCTTTAGATACAGTGAAATGCACAAACCTTAAATGTTCATTTGCTGAGTTTGACCATTTTGTACGGTCATGCAGCCCACACTCCTGTCACAATATAGAACATTTCCAGCATCCTAGAATGTTCTGTCTGCCTTTTCCCAGTTGCGCCCTCCAAAACCTGCTGGGACGCAGCCCCAAACACTTCCCTTGGCATCTGCGGCCTTCGTACACACCCAAGTCCTCTCTTCACACACAGCTTCTCATTCCTTCCATCCCCTCTCATACCCGCTGGCCGCCCCGCCTCTGGGCCTGTGCATGTACGATCCCTGCCATCTACAAAGCCCTCTCCAGATTCTAATGGTCAAAAGGTCAGAAGCAGCTGAGCACAGTGGCTCATGCCTATAATCCCAGCACTTTGGGCAGCTGAGGCAGGCAGATCATGAGGTCAAGAGATTGAGACCGTCCTGAATAACACAGTGAAACCCCATCTCTACTAAAAATACAAAAAAAAAAAAAAAAAAAAAACCCAAAAGCCAGGCTTAGTGGCATGTGCCTGTAGTCCCAGCTACTAGGAAGGCTGAGTCAGTAGAATTGCTTGAACCTGGGAAGCAGAGGTTGCAGTGAACTGAGGTCGTGCCACTGCACTCCAGCCTGGGCAACAGAGCAAGACTCCGTCTAAAAAAAAAAAAAAGTGTGTCCGAAGCTGTGGAAAGCTATCCCTAAGACCCATAGTGAGGTGTCATTTCTCCAGGTAAACCAGCTATGTGCCCCCACTCCTAGGCCAGCACAGGCACAGATGCCAGTGTAACAATGAACAACTGAATGAATGAATGAATGAATGAATTTATCTTTTGCTCTCCACTAGACTGAATGCTCCCTGAGGCCTCCTTGCTTCCCATCCACCGTCCCAATCAAGGTTTACCTCCATGTTTAATCAATGCCACCTCCTCCCTGCTCCAATCCTCCCCATCTGTGAATTCTGAGAGACAGGGGAGCATTTCTCTCTCCACCAATGCCTGCTCTCAAGTCTAACTGGGAATAAATGTGTTTTGCCTCCAACTCCCCAAGGAGATGCCCACTTCTTCCTTCCTGGAGGCAGTGGGGGCTCTGAAGGTAGGCGTCATTGATATAAGTCCTCCCAAGCTTGGCCAATGTCACCCCTCACTTCTTCTGTGCCACTGGGCCAACCCCACCTAGGGACTCAGTTTCCCCATCTGCAGTGGGTGCATTGATGGAACCGTTAAGAGAACAGGCTCTGGAGCTGGCTGCTGGGCTTGACTTCTGCCGCCAGCTCTCACTGTTTCCTTGGTTGTAAGATGGTGATTGGAACGGTCCTGAGCTGCAAAGCTCTGAGAACAGGGCTTGCACACAGTCGGGCTCAGTGGGTGGTGTCTGTATCCTTATCATCCTGGGTCCCACGTGACAGCAAGTCTGGGAGGATCACGAGCGGCATGAGGAAGTAGCTTCAGCCCAGACCACCTCATTGCCTCCTGTGGGGGCTGGAGGGGTTCCTGGAATGGAGAATGGGGACTCCAAGAGTTACACACTCCTGCGTTCCCACATCCATCTGCCCTTTCAGCCTCCACAATCACTTCTCCCTGGCCTCCATCTGGCCACCTGCAAAATGGGCATGATGACACTTTCCCAGGAGGATTTTGAGAATTACATAGGAAATATGTTGACTGTCTCTGGAGCCTCAGAGCTCCGTAAACAGTTGTTTCCCTTGATGAAAGCAGACACTGAATAGGGGTAAGCTCTGCCCGGTCTGCGAGGAGCATAAGCGTGTGGCAGTGACTTTCTTTCTCTGTGCCCCAATGTGTAACCCTGTAACATGGGAAACTAGAGAAGACATTTCAAAATGATGCCACTCATCCGAGTAACTCAGCTCCTGGGTCTTCCCTGTTTAAAGCTTTGTGGTTCCCCGTTGCCTGGCACTTAGTAAGTGTCATAAAAATGCTTGTGATACAAATAAATTATCTTTTTAAATGAAATACAGCGCCAAGAGTGCCTCTCCCCACCCCTGAGAGAGCAGGAACCAGTGCACACTATAAACTATAGAGGGCAGTGCACACATGAAGGTGGTGCCAGTCACACAAGGCTCTGTGCCTTTTCTCAGTCCTAAGGTCAGCCTGTCCCCTCGGTCCCTCCTGGCCACCCTGGGAGGATTAGGGCAGCTCTGGCGCCGGGGAGATCACTCGGGCTTAGCGTCCAAAAGGCACCTTTGTCTGGAGCTGGAGGGACCTGGCAGGGGATGGCTGGAAGGACATCCAGATTCCTTGGGAGGTGACTCACACCAAAGGTGACTCAGCCACTCAGGGGGCCATGTGGCGGGGAGGGGATCACACTGGGGCTGCTGAGAGTAGAAAACAGATCCAGACCTATCACCAGCCCCCCTCCACTCAGCCCTTGCCCCACTGCCATAAACCATCAGACCTCCAGGGCTGCAAGGGGCTCCCTTCAGTCTTGCTTAATTCCTCACCCTAAGGGTGGAGTTCAGAGCCTGGGCTCCAGAGGTGGGGGTGGGTACTAGTCTCAAATCCCGACCTTGTCACTACCTAGCTGTGTGGCCCACATACCACTTAACTTCTCTATGCCTCAGTTTCCTCAACTGAATAATGAAGGTGAAGACAGTTCCTAGAAAGTAGGGCTGATTCAAGAAGGTGATGGCATGACGTAGCTAAAGCACTTAGAACAGTGCCTGGCACTTGGTAAGCGTACAATCAATGCAGCAAGTACTTTCTGGCATAGCAGTGAAAGGCCAGACTTTGGAATTCGAGTCAGAGGGATCTGGTTCAAATCCTGCTTCTGCCACTTAGAACCTGGCTGATTCCATTTCTTTGAGCTTCAGCTTTTTTTATATGTAGAACAGGATGATCATACCCCCCATTATGGAGGCTGTGATATTAAGTGCATTGAGCAATGTTAAGCATCTGACGTAGTGTCCAGCACACAATAAGTGCTTAACAGAGGTTAACTCTCTCACCTCTACTCTCTGCAGCTGCAGAACTTATCATAATGAAGCAGACACTGGCCTTGACCTTGAGGAGCTCCTGGGCAAGTGGGACAGTGAGGCTGAGGCAGTGACCAGTGTGGCCCATCCAATATGGGGCCTGCCCCGACATGGGGAGGCACTGCCCTGTGTATGAAGGACAACATGGGTTTGCCAGGCACACTTGGCGGAGCGGGAATGTTCCAGGAAGAGAAAATTGCCATGCAAAGGCCCCTGGCTGCACATTATTACTCATTTTCCATGTGCCAGGCACTCTTCTCAGAACTTTACAAGGATTTTCTGGTTTAATCCTCAGATGACCCATAAGTGAATAATATTCCCACTTCGCAGATGAGGAGCCCAAGGCACAGAGATAGCTCTGCCCCATCTGCATGCTCCAGGAGGAATCAGCTGAGGCCAGGTCACAGGCAGCATGGAATGCCAAGCCTTGGAGCTTGGATGCTGTCCTGTTGGCACCAAGAATCCAGCCACTGTGGGGCTGTCAGTGACAGTGAGAGACAGTCAGAGGAGGTAAAGGATGGGCAAGAGGGGGATGGGATGGAAGAGAGAAGGGTGGAAGTCAGAGAAGGGTGCTCCTCGTGAGAGCTGAGGAGGGACAGCTGGGGCTGTGGGTAGAGAAGAGATAGAATAATGTAACTATGGTATAATAATGTAACAAGAGCTAACTGGAACTGGGGGCTTCTTATGGATGGGTCACCATCCTGAGTGCTGGTTTAACCCTTGAAGCCACAGTGGAACATCCTCAAGTTACTTATGAAGAAACCGAGGCTCAGAGAGATTAAATGTCTTGTCTGAGGCCACATGGCTAACCAGAAGCCAGGGTGGGATTTGAACACAGGCAGCTAACTCAAGCCACTCATTTAACCACGATGGGAATCAGTAGCACTGGAAGTGTCTGGAAATCAGACACAGGAAGATGAACCGGAACATGTCACCAGGCACTGGACCTGGCATGAAGCAGGCACCAGTAAATGTAGGGTGGATGAATAAAAGAAAGGAGAAGAAAAATGACAGAGGGAGGGAAGGAGGAAGGGAAGGAAGGAAGAAGGAGGGAAGATGGATGCCTGAGTGGATGGATGGATGGACAGATGGATGAATGGATTGGTGGATGGATGGATGGATGGGAGGATGGATGGGTGGGTGGGTGGGTGGATGGATGGATGGGTGGGTGGATGGTTGGATGGGTGGATGGATGGGTGGATGGGTGGATGGATGGGTGGATGGGTGGATGGGTGGGTGGATTGATGAGAGGCTGGCTGGCTGGCTGGTCGGCTGGATGGGTGAGTGGTGGACAAACCTTCAGATAAGCTCTGAGTCATCCCTGCCTATCGCCTAGCCTCAAATCCTCTCAGAGCTTTCAAAACTTGGTTGGCCCTTCTTCACCCAGGCCATCCATAAGTGCCACCTTGGGGCCATTTTTCACCAAAGGGGCCCATCTTGAACAGTGGGGAGCAGCCCAGAACCTAGAGGCAGGAACCCCAGTCTCTCAGCCCCGCTCTGGGGCCAGCCAAGCCCTGCTCTTGAGTCTCCGCATCTGCACCAAGAGCATTTGGCACAGCTCTGTTCTGAGCTATGTCCATGTCTGAAGGTCAGTCAACAGGGACCCCCCACACCACAGGGCAGGAATAAGTCTCACTCATCCTTGCTTCCTGGGGTGCTAGTGCCTTTTCTCCCTGGGAAGCTCCTATTCTCCCTTCAAAATGCAGCTCAGATGTCACTTCTGATAAGTATCCCAAAGTCAGAGACAGAGAAAAATGCAGACTCAGAGAGACAGAGTGAAAAATAGAAGTATTTAGAGAAAAGGGAGAGAGAGAGAGAGCTGGAGGCAATGGGGCAGGGACAGAGAGAAAGGCAGAACAGGACACAGAGGCTGTTCAAGCCAACATGGTCAGTTTGGGACTCAAAGCTACAATGACGAAGCCCTAAGTCCCCTCATCTCCTAGCAGCTCCTGCCTGGAGCTAAGGAGGGCATTGGAGGCAAAGGCCAAGGCAGGTCCTATGTGATCGTGGAATAAACCAGCCAGGAGGTGCCGAGATAGAGGAGTCGTTTATTGAAAGCTCAGGGCTTGCCACTGAGGACACAGAGCTCTCTCTGAGGCAGTTCTGTGATTAGCCAGGCGGTTCCCACCCCAAACTGGAAGTAGTGCTGCAGGGCCAGAGGGCATTTATACTGTCACCAACACCGGCTAGAGACTGGGAGGGAAATTGAGGCAGAGTGGACAGGTGGTCTCTAGAAGTCAACAGGGAGAGCGGGTGGACATGTCTCAGCCTCAGGACGCTACGGTCAGCACAACAGCATTCTGTAAGGAACAACCACTCTTGGTTAGGCCTCTGAGCCTCTGTAGTGCCTGATCCCTGCAGCCATCCTTACCCTCCTGCCCAGTACCTGGAACACAGAAGGCACTCATTAAAAGAATGAATGAATGATGAACAAATGGCATCCAGTATGGGACAGGTTCTGACTTGAGGACTTAAGATACTCAAGTTCAAGTGCTATTTCTGCTATTAATTTACCATGTGACCTTGTGCCGGAAATCTGACCTACTTCAGCCTTGGTCCTCATCTGAGAAATGGGTACAGAACTCCCTGCTCTGCCCACCTTCCAGAGCTGTTCCACTACCCAAAGTTGTGCTGGTTTGAAAAGGATTGTGAGGCCATATCAATATTCCGCAAGAGACACTGTCATGATCCATTGGTCATATCTTCTGCAGACACAGGATAAGAGAGAGACAGCATATGTATTTGTTGCTGCTGGTCCAGGGGAACTGTGACTCTGTGAGTGAATCCTAGGTTCCATTCTAGAGGCCAGACATGTGTCTGAATCCAACAGGAAAGAACTCTGTGATTGACTGACAATGTCTGCCATGGGCAAGTAATGGAGGAGGAGTAGCGCACATGTCATATATTTGCTATTCCTACGTTATGTAATTTGCAATTCACTGAGAAATTTAGAAAATGGGTCAGGGACAGAGCAGAGGATGAAGCCAAGCTTTCCCCTCATGCCTTCAAGTCTCAAGCAGGGCTTTCCAGGGACAAGCTTAAGGCCCATCTGGGCCATCTCTGCATGGAAGACTCACCTCTATGATCACCAGAACTGAATTGGCAAAATTGACATTAAGAATCTTAGGCAGGGGAATTCCAACATCCAGGGCCACTGTGAAAAGAGAATCATTGGAAACAAAGGTATGTTGGTGGGGAGGTCTTGGTCCCTAAGGACCATCGGACCCTGCTGACCCTATTCCACCACTTTCACTAGCCAGCCCATTCTCTTCACAGGGAGTCAGCTTCTTATTGGCAAACTCCTATTCATCCTTCTACACTCAAACAAAAATGTCTCTATTCTGTATTGTGTCAGTGGTACTCCTGTGTCAAGCCTCCTAAAGGCTTCATCAATTCCTTACACATTCTGGGTCATCTATATTCTAATCATTTGTTTATACTATTATTTCCTACTAGACTGTGGGAGCTTAATGCAGGACTGAGGTCAGATCAGCTCTTGAAGCCTACAGGCTGGCATGATGTAGGTGCTAATCAATGTTATTTAAATGGAAAAATTGGTGCCTCAATTTCTGCATCTTGCAAATGAGGATCGACCTCTCTCTGGCCTGTGTCCCCATCAGAACCACAGAGAGAGGCAACAGACTAGACAATCCCAAATTCAGACACTCCATGTGTCCAAAAGAGCAAAGGCTGCCATACCGTTAAGCTTTGGTGCATACACTGCCCGGACCACATGGCTGAGCCATTCTTCTAAAGGCGATTCCTGCAACAGAGTGGACGGAGTGGTGGGAGCGGTGCTCGGGGGTGTGGCTTTGTAGGCAGCAGCACCCCCTTCCCAGGGAGAGAAACCCAGGGGCCCAGCGGCCTCAGCCTCCCACAAGCCTTAGGACACAGCTCCCGGCAGGCATAGGGCACTTGGCTGTGACCCCAAAAGAGATTCTGTGATTTAGGCTGGCTTTACCCCAGGCCCCACGGGTTTGGAAGAAATGCCTTCCTGTAAGAGTCTGTGGAGCCTGGAGGAGGGCAGTGCCTGAGAAAGAGAGAAGGAAATGCGCCCAACTCCAATCTGTGGGCTCTGACCTTAGATTCCTGTCAGTTTAGGGACCCCGAGAATGTTCTAGAACCTGAGCCCATGGTGAGATTCCAGAACCTCAGAACTCTGTGAGAAGCAGGAACCTGGGGGCCCTGTGAGCTCTGAAATGGAACTTTCTGAGTTTGGGAAACTTTTTACTTGGGTGAAGTTCCAGAATGATGAACCCTTGTGAGGGTCTAGATGTCCACAGCTTTGTGAGGTTCCAAGACCGTGGAAGATCATGCCATTCACTTTCCTAAGATGACCACTGTTTCTCTCTCTCTTTCAATCTCTCTATCTCTCTCTCTCTCTCACACACACACACACACACACACACACGCACACACACACGTGCCCTGATATTTGCCCACTCTGGCTTACTGGGGCAGAGTCTAATCCTGAGGTCAGCTCAGCCATACGGCCCATGACTCATGGCCACCCCCTTTTCACCCGGCACCTGAAGACTCTCATCGCCACTAAGCTCCTCACCCTCCCAGGAACTTACGTCAAAGGCGTGAGTAAAAGAGGAGGCCACCTTGACACTGAGCCTGCTGGAGAGAAGAGAGATGCTGGGGACCCCGCTACCCCCAACCACCGGTCCCACCCCCTAGCCTGCCCCACGATAGCTCTCAGGATCAGGAAACAGGGTTACAGGCCCAACTCTGCCTCAAGCCTTGACTCAGAGACTGTTTTCCTACCTGTAAAATGGACCCAAAGGGACCTAACTTCCCTCCAAGGCATCATGAGCACCACGACCTCTGACTCCATGGCCTGGCACCTTCCTGACTCCCAGCTAGTTGCCCCTGGGCAGGTGGCTGAAACATCCAGAGGAGTGACCCTCCCCCAGACTCAGCACTGGACACAGTGTGCCTTGCATACAGCAGGTGCTCACTTGAGGCAGCAACCACTGATGGAAATTTGGCCCAAGGGCAGATTCAGGGCCAAAGCCTGGGCATGCATCTCAACCTCCTAAAAGGCCGAGGCGTGACCTGCCATCAGGAAGTGGAGGTGCACCCAGGCAGCAGGCAAGGCCCTCTGGTAAGGTCAGCAATAGGGCAACAGTGCAAGGCAGGGGAGCAGGAGTAGCCTGAGGAGCTTGTGTGGGCACTGAGATGGGGTCACAGGAGCACGGGGTGCCTGCGGTGCAGGACGGCAGGTCCCAGCGATCCCCAGGAAAGCCCCTGCTGCCAGGGGAGGGACAGACAGGCCCAGGCCCTACCACAGTGACAGCACTGTGCCTGGAGAGCCAAGGCCCGGACTGCAGGCCTGCTCCAGGGACAGCCCACCGTGTGAGGCTGGGCCAGCACCAGGCTTTGCAAACTGTAAAGTACTGTGCATGTAGATGGTGCTCTGCAAACTGTAAAGTGCTGTGTGTGTAGATGCTGCTCTGCAAACTGTAGAGTGCTATGCGTGTAGACAAAAGGACTGCCATCAACACCATCATCTTGGTCATTATGATTATCATGATGGATGCCTAGTTACCATGGGGCTGGGGAGAGCGGAGAAGTAACAAGTCCATATGAATAATAACACACTTGAGTGGGGCTCCCACTCAAGGCCGGTTGTTTCTTGATTAGCCTCTGGGGCTGCTAGCTCAGGAGTTTGGACTCCACATCCTGGCAGGAGGTTTATCTCCCAGAGACAGGTTTTCAGGCAGCAAAGGGGTGCTGTGGCAGAACCTCACTCTGGAGCCTGCTGCTCTGAGACTCCGGCTCCTTGTCTATAACGTGGGCTAACACCGTCTTCTCCCTGGCAGGTCCTGAAGGCAAGAGGTTGCTGGGCAAACACCTGGAACTTGGTTGACGCTCAAGAAACAGGAGGCGGATCCTGTCAACCCCTAATTCTTGTTTCTAAAGACTCGAACAAGAGCCTGTCCCCGGATCCCACGTTACCGTTCCAGGGACAGGAGATATGCAGCTTGGTAGCCGAGGGAGCCAGCTGGGCACACAGAGTCATGACCTGCATGGGCGAAGCAGGCAGAGGTCACCCTCAGTCAGCAGAAGGAGCTTGGGGAGGGGTTTGCCTCCACTGACAGGTGGATCTCTTCCGTCTGTTCCCTCCACTGACCCTTACTGAGGCCCTACTGTGTGTCAGGGTCCGTGCTGGGGTCTGGGGAGTGATTTGAAGGTTCTGCTGCTCTCTTGAACAGCAGAGAACCACAGTATTAAAATTGAGGGCAATTGGTACTGAAGGAGAGGAAGCTCTGGGGCTGCAGGAGCTTGAAGAGCCCTGGAGCCAGCCTGCAGTGCGGTGAAGGAAGGCTTCCCCAGCGAGGTTACAGCTGAATCTTGAAAGATGAGGAGTGAGCAGAGGGAAGGGGAAATGGCACTCCAGGTGGTGGACCCGGCACGGACAAACCAGGGAGGTAGGATCAGGCAGGCTTGAGTAGCTGAGGCTTAGGGGGCCAGGACAGGCGAGACGAGCATGCAGCAGGAGGGCAATGAGTGTCAGGTCGGGTATGTGACCATGGGGAGCCAGGGCAGAGGGTCAGGGGAGGGGCCTGCCGTGGTCCACATGTGTAAGAGGTAGGAGGGAGGAAGCCGACCGGAGGGGGAGGGTCAGAGGAAGCCGGAGGGTCCTCAGGGAGACAGCTAGGCAGACAGAGGCTGGCGAGTCGAAGGGCAACGCCTGAGGTCCCCAGGAAGCAACGTGGGCAGGCCGGACAGGAGGCAGACGTGACAGGAGGGGCCAGGCAGGAGCCGAGTCAGGGCTCGGGGCTCAGCCCAGATGATGACAATGGTTAAGGATGCTTCCTGTGCTGGGCTATGTGGGGCTCCCACCCTGCAATCAGGGGGAAGGCACCTCCACGGTCCTGGAGCTGGTCAGCCCACCTGGAACTCCAATCCCCGGCCCTCACCCACCCCTTGACCACTCACCCCATCCAGCTCAAAGAGGGATTCAGGGGTCCCCTGAGGGACACCAAACAGCACGCAGACGCTGGCTGGGATGGAGACCAAGGCCTTCTTGTAGTGGAGCATGACCGTGGGAGCTTCCTTCACTCGCAGGGAGAGCAGGAGGTGCTGGTGCAGGGGCAGCTTCCCCAGGGCCTGGAGAGATGCAGGGGCGGAGCTTAGATGCCCCTGGCTATGATCAGTCAGTCGGTTAGCAAGCACTCACTGAGCACCTACCAAGCACCGGGCCATGTGCTGGGCAATGAAGTTACAGCTGAGCTACCCAGGCCTGGTCTCATCCCCCACAAGGCTGACACTCAGGTGTGAGACACCCACCCGCGGGACTGCCAAATCACACTTCCTGCCTCATGCATTCAGAATCCTCCCCGGGGCCACAGGCTCTGTGTCCCCCGTCCCCTGCCTGCCTCTCCACTGCACCTCCTCCCCTCCCACTGCTGCTCTGCATTCTCCCTCCAGACTCACCAGCCATGTGGCTGCTCCTCAAGCTGCCAGGGATGCTTCTGGCAGGCCCCAGGGCCTTTGCACCTGCTGCTCCCTCTGCCTGGAAATATCTTCCTAGAGAACCGCAAAGTTCCCTCACTCACCTCCTTCACTCAGATGTGACCTCCTCAGTGAGGCCTTGCAGAGCAGCCTGTCTAAAAGCCCCAGCCAGCGCTCCTAAGCCACCTTCGTCCCTCCGTTCTCTTCCACCTCCTGACACTGTTTCCATTCTTATTTCTGCAGTGTGTCACCTCACCAGAATGGCAACCCCTCGAGCGCGGAAGCTTCTGTCTCCCTTCACCGTTTGCCCTTATGCAGCCCCAGCTGCAAGGATATCCTTTTTCCACTGCACGGCCTGTTACACAGTAGGTGCTCAGTGGGAATTAGCCGACTGCCTAAATGAGTACACAATCAGGAAATTCTGTGTCTCATAATTGCGACGTCATGGAATTAAGGAAATGACAGAAGCCTGGAAGACATCATTATGTCCCTTGGGACACTCACCTGCTGGAATTTGAGTCTAGGCTTCCTCAAGCCCAGAATCCCCAAGTGGTAGGATCATCAGGACCAGGAATCACCTGATTCCACCCTCACATGCCACAGAATCTGAAGCCACATGGGGCTCTGAAGCTGCGAGGCCGCAAAAGGAGACCCAAGGATTCAGCCCCCAGAGACAAGCCCAGCCTCCTGTGCTGGAGGGGCAGGCGCAGCTTGCCGCGTCTGGACACCCCTGCCTTAGTCATCTCTGCTTGCCCCACGTTCCTCTCCACTCCTGCTCTCTGGAGGTTCTTCTGAATGTCTGACTCCAATCGAATCCCTTCCATGAGACTCCTATGCCCTTTAGCCAAGAGGCTCTGGAAAGCCGAGACCCCCATTTCATTCATCAAGGCTGCTCTGACTCACCACCTTCAAGGACTCACAGTTTGTCATCTGTTCCCCCAAATTCAGCGGCCGCTTCCATTCTCTCTGGTAAGAGCCCAGACCCCCAGGCCTCTTTCCAGCCTTTTTCAGAATCTGCTGTTAGGTGAGGATCTTGCAGTAGACGTTTTACTTCAGTACAAATTCAGATTCTCACAGCCGGAAAGCGGCTGGTCCAGCCCCAGCTGCAGGATGGAAAAGCTGAGGCCAGGCCTTGAAGTCATGTACTCATGTCCGCTAGTCAGACCTCCCTGACCCTCTCCCTTTTCTTTCCTCTCCGAGACCAGTGCCCAGAGTTTTTTCTCTGGGGACATTGAAGGCTAAGGTCAAGATGAAGTAAGGCAATTGGAGGAACGAAGCTCGGTAATCTGAAAAGAAATTTGTCCTTGTGTGCTAGAGAAACCATTTTCATAGGATAAATGCCCATTGACTTCTGGGGCAGTCAAACCCTACTCCTTTACTCTCTAAGCAAAATCTGCTCTCAGGAAAGAATACTGTGATAGTCATTCACACTTTAGTATAAATTTGGACTCAACTGTTCAATTGCAGTTGCCTGGAGAGCTGTATTGAGAAAGATTCTGAAGTTCATTCATGATCATCAGGAAAGAGCTCCAATAATCAAAACCCATGAGAGGGTCACTCACCTCAGGAAGCAAAGCTGCCAGGTCTGTAGTTGTCAGTGGGACATCGCTGGGAACCTGGACCCCCAATGGGAGAGAGGGTTGGTGAACACAGAGACGGAACAGGAATTCCTCAGGCACACACAGAGCAGTTTTGTTCACCATTCTTCCCCCAACCCTGCCAATTTCATACACATATCACTACAAACACCCAAGTTTGTTCTCAGCTAGCAATTACTGAGCACTTACTGTATGCCAGGCAGATGCTAGGGGCTTTGCATGCCTTTGCTCATTTCACCTTTAAAACAGCTCAAAGAGATGGGTGCCACCATTGCCCCATTTGACAGATGGAGGCACTGAGGCTCTTGCCAAGGGTCACACAATTGGTAAGTGGTGACACCAGGATTTGAACCTGGGCAGGCTAACTTCAGAACCTTTTACTCACTCTTCCAGGGCTCACGATCTGAAGGCACAGAGATCTGACCCCAGACTTATTGCCTTTGACCCAAACAGTATTTTCAAAAACTATGAATTTGTTTCTAATATTTATGAATCAGGAAGTAGTATGTCAATTTTTCAGCTTCTGACTAAAAAGTTTGAAAATCTAGTCACCCTGAGCCTGTACCCTCTCCCCTTGCAGTGACTGAGTGGCTATTGCCTGAGAAGTAGGGCACAGGGTCCCCAGTTCACGATAGTCTCATCAGGCTGCTAATTGATGATGGCCCAGCCTGCAGGGGCCTTGATGTTTGAGATCCCCCAAACTACACATGGCCACTTCTCAGAACTGCCCTGGCACCCAGGATAAGCACACACATAGCACCTGGATGAGGCCTCTGACGTTCCTCTCTCTTACCATGATGCTCGTATTCACACCCCCACGTCCACAGGCCGCTCAGACATGCACATTCTTATGCTCAGAGTCTCTGCCTGGCTATGACTGTTCCCATCCCCCAGCTGGAAGACACCCTCCCCCCGCAGCACAGGGTCCTGTTCCAGCCTCCCAGAGGCCTTCAGAGTGCTGTCTGGACCCCATTTGCAAGAAGTTCGTGACCAACCCCTGCTTCCTTGGGCCTGAGCTACAGGTGGGGAGCCTGGGCTGAGACCAAGATAAATGCCTCTGGGTGGGGCTTCTGGGGTTGGGGCTTTCCAGGATGTGAGAGGGGCCCGAATGGACAGAATAAAAGTTGGGAGGTACTAGAAGCTTCAGAACAAGGTGACTTGGTACAATCCAACCCTAGTTTTCCTTCCTTCCTTCCTTCCGCCCGTCCTTCCTTCCTTCCTTCCTTTCTTCCTTCCTTTCTCTCACTCTCTCTTTCTTTCTCTCTCTCTTTCTTTCTTTCTTTTTGAGACAAGGTCTCACTCTGTGGCCCAGGCTGGAGTGCAGTGGCACAATCACAGCTCACTTCAACTTTGACCTGGTTTCACATGATCCTCCCACGTAACTGGGACCACAGGCATGCACCATCATGCCTGGCTAATATTTGTATTTTTTGTAGAGATGGGGTGTCTCTTGGGCTCAAGCGATCCTCCCACGTCAGCCTCCCAAAGTGCTGGTATTATAGACATGAGCCACCCTTCCTAGTTTTCTTTTCTCCCATTCAAATCTGCTCTTGAGAAAGCAGTGGAAATGTTAGCAGTTCACACTTTAGTGTGGAATTGGGCTTAGACTCTAGAAAGGCTCATCTGATGCAGGGATGGAAAGTGGGCTTCATTCCATATGCCAGTCCTAACCAATTGAAAGTGACCTCCTGGAGTGCCAAGCTGAGGATTCAGAGGTCCCAGCCTGGTTTAACCAGGTAGAGGACCACAATTGATTAGCAATGTCTCCCCCAAGTACAGGAGTGGACAACAGCAGAGTACATGCTCTGGACTCATTCAACTCCCTTTCATTACAGAGAAGAGGGCTCAGCGAGGCTGGTCAGTGCCCAGGTCAGAACTAGCAATGCCAAGGCACAGCAGGCAGGGAGCCCTCATCCCAGCTCCTCCAGGCACCACACTTACCAGCTCAGGGGTGATGTCCATGTCGAGGGCACCGTCGGGCTGCAGGAGTCCAAACACGGTGCTGAAGAGGTACAGTGGCACTACTACCTGGGATGTGTGGTCCTCCTTGGGGGGCACCTTGGCTGGGGCGGGGGGCTTAGGGAAGTCAATGATGTCACCAGCTACACTCTTTACGGTAGGCTGCAGGGGCAGGAAACAGGTCCGAGGAGGGTCTTGAGGTGTTCACCCACCCGCCTTGACCAGCAGCCCCTATCTAGGCACCCCCAGCCACAGGAGAGGCCCCTCTCGTTACTCACATTGATGTCCAGTTCTATGTACTGGTTGGAGATGAGAGGCAGTGTGGCCAGAGAGAATTCCAGGGACCCAAGAGCCCCAAGGGGCACCAGGCCTGTGTGGGAAAAGGAGGGGCAAGAACAACCCTATAAGCCCAGTTCCCAATCCTAATAGCCCCTATTTCCATGCATGGCATGCCTGTTGAATGCCTAGCACTCTACGAGGCATTCGCTTGGCTGCTACTGTCATCCCCATTTTATGGATGTGGAAATTGAGGCTCAGTCAGGGGAAGTCACCAGGACAAGGCCACACAGTCACAGCATTCAAAACCAGGACTCCTGTTCTCCAGAGCTGGTGCCGCTAACACACTGCTGCCCTACCTCTTATGTAACACCACACATAGACACATACCGGCCTCAGTTTCTATTCTTTTCCTGGTTGTGCCTTTTTGTATTTTCCCAAACCCATTTTATGAACATGAAAGGCACCCGTGTCTCTATAAGGCACAGAGGGATGGGGGTCTGCTGTGGCTGGGGGACCTTGGTTTCCTTACTTGAGCTCTCTGGGCCTTGACCAGCTAGTCTGATCAGGTAATAATCACATCTTCCCTGTAGAAAGTAGAAAAGATCCTCTTCAAAGTTTCCTTTCTTGTTAAAGAATAATCGTAACAAATGTTAAAAATAATTGTCTCTTTTAAAGACTAACTTTCTTCAAAGCCTTCTTGCTTTTTTACTAGGGACCCTTTGTTAAACCCTATCCTATGTAGCAGTTAGATATAAAGGAATAAGTACATTCTGTGTCCTTGTGCTTTAACAAAGATATTTATGTTATTACTTTTCTAAGTCCTTTCGCAAGCAACTTCCTATGCCCCTTCCTTATTTGGACTTCCTTTTTGTCCTCCATTGCTTTTACCTATGCAAAAAAGTTTTAAGTTGTTAGCCAATCAAGTTTTAGTTTAGAATGTGAGGTCCAGCTCCAACAAATGGAGGTCAGACACAGTAGCGAAGACGACCCCAAATGTGTAAAACATAAACATGTCTGCTTTTCCTTTGTTCATTGTGCTCTTGTAGCAAGATAGCTAACAGGAGTACCCTTTCTGCAGAAAGGAAAATTACCTTGCTGAAAGATCCTTTGTCTCAGTACTGATTTTTCTTTGCAGCACTGAGCATCTGTTTCCAACGTTCCCCGTTTCTGACAGTGCCAAGTGTACCCTAGGTGCTCAATAAATGCTGGTCTGCAGCTCCCAACGTGGAGAGAACTGATGGTACTGGGTCTGCATGCCCTGCTAGGTGGCCTCAGCCCAGGCCTCTTCCATGAGGCTCCTCAAAGCCTGTCAGTGTGAGGAGGAACTGGAAGACCCTGGGATCCTGCCCCTTCCGGCTCCCCTTAGTACCCTATCCCACTGGGATCATACAGGGAGGGGTAGAAGGGGCAAAGAGAAGGGCATTGAACCCTGACTTACCCAGCACAGCCCCCAGGAGCTCATTCACCACGCCCAGCACACTGTCCACCACGGGGCACAGCTGTGTCCGGGAGACGAATGTTATAGGACAAATGTTATAGGACAGCTGCATATTCTTTAAATGCTTTATGGTGCTGTTTGGTGCTGGGGGGTAAGGCAAGGCAGAAGGCGGAAACAGACAGGGGACACGCAGGGGGCAGGCAGGGGAGGGGCTGGAGCCTGAGGTGTCAGAGGCTTGCGTGGGCCTGCAAGCTGGCTTCCCTTGGTTACAACAGCCCCATTAGAAAACCCCCAAAGGTGGCTGGGGGAGCAGGGGAGACACTTTCCAGAGGATGGTTTGGGTGTGTGGGCAGAGCCTTCCCCCGAGGAGGCAGAAGTGGCTTTGGTCCCCTACAAAGTCACAGGCCATCCCCTGCCACCCCCAGTGGGCACTGGAAGCCTAGGATCAAGACCCCACAGAGGGGCACCTCCTCTCCTCCACCCAGAGAGTCAGGCCTGGATCTGGGGTGTCCTTCTGGCATATCACCACCTGTTCACTCCTAACTCCTGTGCTATGAGAACAGCAAGCAAATGGTTCCACTTTGGGAATCCGAGTCTGGGACTCACAGAACCTGAGTCCCATAACTCACTGGAGCAGAAACCTCAGAGAGGATCCACTCCAGCCCCTTCATTCTCCAGCTGAGACCAGAGAAGAAGGTGACCTGTCCCAGGTCACAGCTGTTTGCAGAGAGACAAAAGAGGGCTGTTGCATGTCAAGGGAGGGGCCCTCAACTCCAGGGTTTCTGGGGTCAGGCAAGTCACAGAAATGAGAGGAGGAGACCATAGGGGCTGTGCTGGGGATGGAGAAAGCAAACCCCCGGGGCACCAGCTGGGAGGGACCAGAGGCACTTCCCTCTTGCAGTAGGGAGGTATCAGGCAGCCAGGGGGGTTAATTGCACAACAGAAGCCAGAAATCTGGACTGTTCCGAGAATTCAATCTCTGAATGCTGGCAGTGAAGGCTCATTTTAAAAACCTCTTTGTGTCACACAAAACTAGCTGCTGGCCAATTGCCCTAGAGGCTAAGTTAGGGGCTGCAATTGAAATGCACCCTCATCCCCTGGTGGAAACCTGCCTGGCATGGTCCTGCCCAGGGGCCCTTCCTCTTTTTCAAATTGGCTTCCTCAAGCCCAGGGCAGTTTTGCCAACCCCAGGCTCCCATTCCTCTGCTGCCCCCACCCACGTTCACAAGAACGTACAGGGGAGAGCTAGCCAGGCCATGGGGTCAGAGGCCTGACTGCCTTTTGCTGTCTGTGTGGTCCTCCCCTCTCCCTCAGTGACGGGCTTGGGCCAGAGCAGCTCTTGAGTGTGGAAGTCAGGATGGTCTGGGGCAGGCCATGGAGAGGCATCCTTTAATTCAATGTAGTGTTTAATATGTTGAATTATGATGGATGAATGGATGTACATGTTTTCCTAGACATGATTGCCAAGCAGAGGGCTCAGTTTAAAACCATTCAGTGATCATTTAAAGGAAAACATGAAGTCAGTACTAAGACAAATGGCAGAAACAGAGCAGAGGGTAAGGAGGAGCCTCCGATTTGGGAGCAGGGGACCCAGGCCACCTGGAACTGCTCACTCGGGCTTGAGGGTCTGAAAGGATTGTGTCGGCCGCCCCCAGACCAGCAGGCACGCCCAGTAGGCTGGTCAGCCGGCCCCGATGGGATTACATGGTGGGCGTGGAAGGGAAGTACAGCCTAATCCCGCCTGGCGCCCAACTTTACCCAAAACCCCGGAAGGAAAGAGGCCCAGGCCAGGTGAGGGCATGCTGGCCCACGGCCCCCGCACTCACCAGTCCCGGAAGCACCTTGAAGAGTGTCTGTTCCACGACCCCAAAGAACAGTGTGGGCAGCAGCCTGAGCAAAGAGAGACATGTGTGGGTGCAGCTGCTAGGTGGGACAGCTCCACCTGGATGACAGGGCCAGCGGAGGGCACTGGGGGCTCTGGATTCCTCCTGTCTCTTCTCTTAGGGGTGGAATTGGCTGGGGCTTTGGAGATCTGAGTTAAATCCGGGCTCTACCTCCCCAGGGCACCCAAGGGGATGGCTTCATTTTCTCTAACTGTACTATGCCCATCTTAGAGAGTTACTGCTGTCCAGGTGATATGGGAGTGTATGTGTGGCCAGTGTACAATCCATGCTTGATAAGTGTCTGTCTCCTTTGTCCCCCCCAACATTTGTAGATAAGAGACATTCAGGCCCAGAACAACAGTTGTTATTGGGCCCCCAGAGTGGGGGTTCAACAAATATTTCTTAGGTGAATGAATGAAGAATGAATGATAGGCTGAGGATGAATGCATGTAGATGGGATCAGGTCTCCTTGGAGACCATGGGGGTGCAGAGTGGCAACCACAGAGCCAAAACCACAGGACACCAACACCATCCTGGGCTCTGCTCCTCCCCAGGGCCCCTCCATCCCCGAGGAGCGGGATGAAACCACTGGAATTTAAGGAGCCCGGAGCCCTTGCATGGAATCCCGTTCTTAGGGCCCTCCTGGAGACTGTGCGACCCCGGTTGTGGGACCCCAACCCACGAAGGCAGGCGCTCGATAGACACGAGGGAGGACACGCGGTGACCGGTACCGGCTTTATTGGGATCTCCAGGCGACTCAAGCAGGAAGAGAGGAATCACGCGTGCTTTCTTTGTTCGGTGGTTTTTATAGGGGCAGAGGGGCTGGGGGCAGTAGGAAAGCTGATCTGGCAGGTAGTGATTGGCTAGGTTAGTTGCTGGGCAGAAAAGTCTGCCGGGCGGGAGTTTGTGGTGCAGGAAGTTACGGGAGAATTGATGGGGCGGATGGTGATTGGTTCAGTGGACTGCTGGGTGGGGGGGTTGCTGGTCTTGGGCCGGGCCACGATAGAGTGAGCTAATGGACTCTCCCCGCGGGGTGGGTGAGGAAAGCCTCCCTTATCGGGAATTAGGCCCTTTCCACATGGCTGGAGAACGGGGCTAAAAGTCCTTTACCAGACATTCCCAACTCCTTAAAGAGGAAAAGGGGTGCTGGCTGTCCTTCTGGCTACTTCCTGCTGACTTTTGGGGCAGTGGAAGGTTGAGGGTAGGAGTTTAGGCTGTCTGGAGAGGGGTATAACAGTATTCTGGCCGATGGAGGTTAGGCGCCGGTTGGAGCATCATTTGATGGATGGTAACTTTAGTAAGCTCCTGGAATCGCCTCTGAAGAAACTGGAAGAGACAGGGTAAGAAAAACAGGATTAGGCAGAGGCCGAGAACGGGCCCAAGGAGAGG
>CAUYQU010006160.1:0-23971 GCA_963574635.1 Cheracebus regulus
ATCCAAAAGGAGACTCAGTCCCGTTTACTCGGCACCAAGAGCCGCCGAGACGAGGCACCGGCAAAAAAGCCGCGCCAGCCCAAAGGGTCGCGCTGGCGACCTGTGGGGCTCCTCTGCTGGGAATGTCCTGGTCCGTGGGCAGCGAAAATTTGTTGTTAAGTGTGGCGTCCACTGGCTCTTTCCGCTTTTACTGGGAGCTGCAATCCTGAGCTGCTAGTGATCGGCCATCTTGGATCTCTCTCCCTACTTTGTTTCTTTTACTTAACAACATTGTGTATCAGAGAACACTTCAGAGTAGATACAGAGAGATGAGAATTTTTTATTGTTTTCCGTTATGTTTATAGACATTTCATGGAACACTCTTTAGGCTCTGTATCTTAATCAATACTAGACTCTTGAAATTTTTTTTTTTTTTTTTTGAGACAGAGTCCTGCTCTTTCACCCAGGCTGGAGTGCAGTGGCATGATCTCAGCTTGTTATACCTGAGCAAGTTTAAAACAGAAGTGCCACACTCTGAGTTTGTTGAGAGTCCACTTTTAATGGCTGGCGTCTGAGAGTCAGCTAGAGCTCAAACCTCTCAGCCAAGAACAAAGGGCTGTCAACATTTTTATACCAGTTTAGGGTCAAGGGGCAGTAAGCAGATTATTATAGAAGCAGAAGGAGCAGGTTAGGGGAAGGGGAGGTATTCCTAACAACAAAATTCTATTTAAAGTTGTTTTTTACTCAGGATGTGGCATAGGCAGTTACACAGTTACAGGTACAGGATGTATGGGCCAGTGGGCCCTGTTTCTCAGAAAATTGTTTACAAAGATGCCAGGTATCTCAGACCACAAGCTCTTGGAACAGAATGCCTTACATAGCTCAGGGTGGGCAAAATGGAATTGGCGGAATTGTTCAAAGCGTATTCATCACAGCCAAGCTAGGGTATTTCAAGCTCACTTGAACCTCCCGGTTCAAGCAATTCTTGTGTCTCAGCCTCCCAAGTACCTGGGACTACAGGTGCGTGCCACCATGCCCAGCTGGTTTTTGTATTTATAGTAGAGATGGAGTTTTGCCATGTTGGCCAGGCTGGTCTCAAACTCCTGACCTCATATGATCTGCCCATCTCAGCCTCCCAAAGTGCTGGGATTGTATGCATGAGCCACCACACCCAGCCAGACTCTTGAATTTGCTGTCATTTCACAAGAATAATAAAAGTTGTATATCCTTCTTTGGGAAAATACTTACTAGTAAATAAAATTTAACTGTAGTTTAGAGACAGAAGATTTTAAACTCAAACCTGAGTTAAAATTAAAGATTTTGGGCAAGGGAATAGTAGGAGTAAATATTTCAGAAAGCCTGTTTTGACTTCGAGATGTGGGATGTATTGAAGGGAAGAGATGAGAGAGAGTAGGAGTCCATCTAGTGCAATACTTAGATATGAGGTAAGGTGAAGGTAATAAATAGGTTATAACTTGTCTCTGAAAGTGTAGTTTTTTGCAATGAAAGCTTGAGTTAAGAAAAGCTTGGAGGACATGGAAAAGGAGAAGAACTAGTAGGACCTTGATCAAGTAGATCATGAGGTAAATGGGAACAGTTGATTTAAGTTGTGACTACAGTGTTTTTTATTGACTGGGAGATTATAGAAGTCATAACAATAATAATATTGAATGTGATGATGATATTAGCAGTCACTACCATTTATTATTTACTGTGCATGCAATGCTAAGCTGTTTTCTTCAAGGATTATCTCATTTTAATATGAGTTTGGTGATAAAATTTCCATTTTTACAGATGAAGAAACAGGCTAGATAAGTTAACTTATTCAAGTTTATATGTCATAAGCATCAGAGGGGGGATTTGAATCCAAGATACCTAACTTCGAAGTCCTTTCTTAACTATTTTACTGGGGAAGAAAGAAGCTGAGGGGTTTTTTTTTTGTGTGTGTGTGTTAAACATGTCTAAATTTGTGTAATGTTTTGTATGGTAATGGGTGGATATTTTTAGACAGATTGGAACTCAGGTTAGCAATTGTTAACTTACTGAAAAAAAGTAGAATACTAACTACTAGACCCAAACTCTTATCCCAATATTTTAAGATTGTATACTTCTTTCAAAACAAGAATCCAACAAAAACTCACTGTTTCTGTCTTTAAGATAAAATTTAGAATAAGATATATATATATATACACATATATAATCTTATATAATGCATATATATATATATACTCCTAAGAGGTGGTATAACAGCTTAATCAGAAAGTAATTGAAATTTGGACTATGAAGAATGTCAGACTTGATTATCCTTTGAGAATGTCATTTGCTTATAAGAATGTAATGTGATTTATAGCAATGTCAGAATAGCCCAGATGTTTTAAATGGAAAAGGTTGAGTGTACATTAATTTTGCATTGACCTATAGTTCTGAATTTACCTTTTTGTGAAAATTCTTTGTTCTTTTCTTTTAGGTTGTGAAGCTCTCTGAAATAGTGACCTTAGCAAAGCAAGCACATGTGGATGTGAAATTTCAGTTGCCAATATGATCTGAAAACCCAGTGGACGGCTGAAGATGTTACATGTGCTGTAATCATTAAGAATACTGTGTTCTGTGTTATTGTTCTTTTTAGTGTGTGGAGATTGTAATTGCCATCTAGGCACACAAACACTTAAAAGCATTTGGTCTGCATTTAATTCTACCATTCAGAATGAACTGTTTGTACGAAGCATGTATAATGCAGGTATCTTCTTTCTTTTGTGGCAGCCAGTCTTTTTTCTTCTACAAAATGTAACTTACAATATGCCAGTTTATTATTGTTGGATACAAAGTTCTTCATTGATAAGAGTCCTATAAATAAAATAAATATGAAGATAAAGCTTTATTCTTTAGTGTTAAAATACAGTATATCTAATAACTAGCCTCATTAGTAGAGCAGTATATTAAAACAATGTTTTATGTAAAAAGTGTTTATCTTCAGCACCAAATGCGTGATAAATGTATCAATCACTATTTATAAACAGAGCTTTCAAACACTCCTCAGAATATTCTTCTAAGTATTTTGATGAAGTAACTTTGTAATTATTTTAACATTGTTTTAATCATTAGAAACACTGATAACTGCAAGTCTTTGTGATTCTGTGGTATTAAGAAACACCTGTAGGTTTGTTTCAAGTAAAGACATATTTACCAAGGACTTGTAGACAAAATTAAGAATGTCAATTTAAGTTAATAAAAATCTCCCAATGTGATTTGGAGTAATGGTTTTTGTTTGCTTGTCTTGAAGTAAATACAGTAGAAGTTGATGTGTTCATTATTGCACTATACAGGTCTAATATAATCAATTCGTAGATTATATACTTGGCATGGCAGTGACTTGTTTTCTTTTGTTTTTGAGTCAGGGTCTCACTCTGTTGCCCAAGCTGGAGTGCAGTGGTATAATCATAGGTCACTGCAACCTCTGTCTCCTGGGCTCAAGTGATCCTCCCACCTCAGCCTCCCAAGTAGCTGGGACTCTAGGCAGGCACTACTATACACAATTTTTTTTTTTTTTTTTGCTAGAGACAGGGTCTCACTATGTTGCTTAGGCTGGTCTCTTACTCCTGGGCTCAAGCAGTCCTCCTGCCTTGGCCTCCCAAAGTGTTGAGATTACAGGTATGAGCCATTGCACCTAGCCAGCTATACATATTATACAGCTACTTATAGATAGATAGTTCACTGGAAGTCTGCTATTTATGTGTGTGCCATCTAGTCTATCCTCTAACAGAAACAGAGGGGAGGATTGAATCCAGGATGCCTAACTTCAAAGCCTTTTCTTAACTATTTTACTGGGGAAGAGAAGCTGAGTTTGTTTTTTGGTCTTAAGACATGTCTAAATGTGTGTGATGTTTTTATATGGTAATAGGTGGATTTTTTTTTCTTTTTTTAAATATATTTTTACTTTAAAAATTTTAATACAGTGTTCCAAGAAACAGGTGGATATTTTTAGACAGATTGTAGACACATTGTTCTTTCTATCCATATGTGTATATGTGTGTGTGTGTGTGTACATACTGACCTTTTGCTACTGCATAAAAATTGATAGTTAACTAGCGCCATGGAAGGAAATATTGACCAAGCAGTAGACTATAACCATACCAGTGGATCTGAGAACTTCTCCCTATTGTGATGTTCTTAAAGTATGATCAGATGTATATACTATGAGAGGCAGCAAAACGTAGTGATTATGAGCAAAGACTTTGAAAGTAGGCTGGTTTGAATCTGGGATCCACTACTTACTAGCTCTATGAGGGCTTCTTTTGTTTTTTGTTTTTTTGAGACAGGGTCTCAGTCTGTCAACCAGGTTGGAGTGCAGTGGTACAATCATGACTCACGGCAGCTTCACTCTCCTGGGTTCAAATGATCCTCCTGTCTCAGCCTCCTTTTGCAGCTGGGACTACATGTCCATGCTACCATGACCAGCCAATTTATTTTTTATAGAGATGTGGTCCTGTTACATTGCCCAGGCTGGCATCAAACAGTCCTTCTGCACTGGAATAAGAGTTTTAATGTTAGTGTACCTCAGTTTCCTTAGCTCTTTTTTTTTTATCAGTGGAGTTACTTAGTAGGGGAAGAGAACAAGAATATGTGAGAGAATTTATATATAGAAAAAATATGTATTTTTAGTCAAATATATATTTGGTAGTTTACATATATATGACACAGTATCAGAGCCATAAACTATTTAAAATTGTGATAAAGTTATAAGTAAAAGTCCAGTCAGTTTTTACTTTTTAAAGATTCATTCTAAAGAATACTAGCCAGTGATTAACTCAGAAAAGACTGACATTTGCGTTATTCGAAGTCTACTTAGGAGTTAAAAACAATGCTTGGTATATCAGAGAGGATATAATACATATTATTGGTAATGCTAGTGTTTTAGTTATCCATTCTTGCATAACAGATTTACCCCAAACACTTAGTGAGTTTCCAACAACAACATTTACTATCTTATTTATATGTTATAACTGTGGGTTTGCAATCAGTTTAACTGGGATGGGTTCTGGTGCTGCAGTTATTCAAAGGTGTCACTGAGCCTGGGTGACCTACTTCCAAGGTGGCTAACTTGTACAGCTTTGGCCAGAGGCCTCAGTTTCTTACCATGTGGACCTATCCACAGGGCTGCTTGTGTCCCTGCCACATGGCAGCTGGCTCTTCACTCTGTACCCCTGCAAGCCACAGTGACTTTGTGTTATAGTCTCATTGTCACTTCTGCTACACTATTTATTAGAAATGAGTCTCTACATCCAAACCACAAGAGAGGGAAATTCAACTACACTTCTTAAAGGGAGAAGCATGAAAGAATTTGTTAACTTGTTTCAAAACCATCACAATTCATGCTTGGAAGCTGAAAGAACAAACAGTGGATGTTGAATTAACTTACAGTTTGGTAGTTGCTAGGATAGAGATGGTACGTTGAATCTGCTAGGAGCTTGGAAGACTTCTGTTGCTTGGAATGCAAAAAGAAGAGTGCATTGGCTTCAAACTGTGTGTGTGTGTGTGTTTAAAACAGTCTCACTTTTGTCACCCGGGCTGGAGTGCAATGGTGCAATCTCGGCTCACTGCAACCTCTGCCTCCCGGGTTCTAGCAATTCTCCTGCCTCCGCCTCCTTGAGTAGCTGAGATTACAGGTGCCCACCATCACTCCTGGCTAATTTTGTATATACGTATTTTTAATTAGAGACGGGGTTTCATCATGTTGGCCAGTCCGGTCTTTAACTCCTGACCTCAGGTGATCACCCACCTCGGCCTCTCAGAGTGCTGTGATTACAGGTGTGAGCCACTGTGCCTGGCCAAAACTGTGTTTTTAAGTGGCTGAAGGGGGAAAACTATAACAAAGTATTAGGGAAGGCAAGGAAAGAATATTTCAAAGACAGAGTGATCAATGGTGTCTAATGCAGCTCAGAAGTCAAGTATGATAAGGACTAAAAAATAACCAGTGGAATTGAAATGGTGTATCTAGTCTTGGCAAGAATGATTATGGAGAATGATTGTGGAGAATAGAGACTTTAAATAACCAACTCGTATCTACTTATACACCCTCACATCTCATTTCCTAAAATACATACAACCTTGAGTAGTCTTTATGCAGGGCTGATACTTGCTTCCTTGTGGCCCTACCCGCTTCATATGAAAAAAGCCTATTTTAACATTTGAGTTCTTTAAGGTATAGTTGAGTAGATCCTAGACTACTATGATTTGTGCCAAGAGTATAACCAGTTTTGACTATTAACCTTGCAGTTGGAAAGCCTAGACTGAACTGGCTTGATTCAGGCGTTTGGTAGCATATGCATGTGAAGGGGGAAAATAAACAGGCAAAAATCAAAAGAAAGAAACCAACTCTCATGACTCAAGCAGGGCAATGAAGCTGTTAATATTTTGGTGAGTTGTTTCCATCCTGCAAAGAATTCTATTTAAAGAAGTTGCAAAATGATGGATGTAAATGTTGGATGGTGTGTCAAGGGTAGAGGTCTGTAGTTAGTCATGCTCTTTTGTCCTGTGAGAATGTAAAGGGCTGAGGAAAGTCCTGTGGTAAAATCAATTTTTAGGTTTCTATAACGTGTAGTGGTAAAAAAGTTTTAGAGATCTGTAATATAAAATGAGGAAAAGCAGGCTGGACATGGTGAAGCACTCCTGTCATTCCAACACTTTGGGAGGCTGAGGCAGGTGGATCACCCAAGTCAGGAGTTCAAGACCAGCCTGGCCAACATGGTGAAACTCCGGATCTACTAAAAATACAAAAATTAGCTGGGCATGGTGGCAGCTGCCTGTAGTCCCAGCTACTCAGAAGGCTGAGGCAGGAGAATCTCCTGAACCTGCAGGTGGAAGTTGCAGTGAGCCGAGATCATGCCATTGCACTCCAGCCTGGGTGACAGAGCAAGACTATGTCTAAAAAAAACAAAAAAGTAAAGGTTGGCAAATACATTTTTGATTAAAGCTTGATTTAAAATGGAGAGTGAAAGTGAAGGGATAAGATAACGTTGATTTAAAAGTTGGTCTTCAGAGTGACAGCCTGAATGGAACACTGGGAAATGGAGGGAGATTTGTGATGATGCAGAAGAGAAGTGGTAATAACCATGCGTCCTTGAACACCAGGATTGGACCCACTGTTGGAGTGCTCTCCCGACTGAGGCACTGGCAGTGTTTGTTTTCCTTTTCCACGCCCTCTTCAGCTTTCTCTTCTATTCAGAAGAAATTTAAGGATCTTTGTTATTCATGGCATTGCCTCCCAAGGATTAAGATCAAAGGCAGCTTTTTGTTTCTTCACAAGTAACCAGCTTTTGTTTTTCATTTATTTCCGTCTTGTGTGGTGAACATCCTTGTCCTGTGTCTTGCCTCCCTTCCATGGTTAGTGGGAGGTAGGCTTCCCATGCATGCCATCCCAACCTGCCTCTTCACCAGACGTTCTCATTGGTTGTGCGGTCAGCAGGAAGCTCTTAGTGAGCAGTCAATGCCACTTCGAGGACCAATGAGACTGACAGCACTGACCTTCCCAGGGCCCAGTCAGACAGCTGCCTGTAGGAGTTTGATTTGCTCTTCCCATCACTACTGTCTGTCATTCTGTCATTGTAGCCTTCCTTCTTTTGGCTTTAGCTTTCAGGTTCCCCATATGAAGAAGCAAATACATGAAGACTTCTGGACCTCAACTGATATTCATTCATGCCCTAATCCCTGAAACGTGTGTATACATTACTTTCCATGGTAAAGGTACTTGGCAGATGAAATTCAGGTGTGGACCTTAAAATAGGGAAGATTATCCTGGATTTCCCTGCCGGACCAATCTAATCACACGAGCCCTTAAAAGTAGAGAATAATCTACAGCTGGTGGCAAGAATTCACTGCCCCGCGCTGCCTCTGAGATGTCGGGTTTGTGTGCAAGAGACCTTAAGTTGAGTGTGGCTGTTAACTGACAGCAAGCAAGGATGTGGGGATCTGTCTTCCGAGTGCAAGGAGCTGGATTTTGCTAACCATCTGAATACTTTCTGAGGTAGGTTCTTCTCACAGCCCCCTGATGAGAGCACAGCTCTTTGACCGCATGATTCTGGTTTTGTGAGATTAAGCAGAGAAACCAGCCAAGCCCATCCGGATGTCTGACCTACAGAACTGTGAGATAATAAAGTTGTGTTTTGTTTTGTTTTTTTGAGACAGAGTTTCACTCTTTCACTCAAGCTGGAGTGCAATGGCAAGATCTTGGCTCATTGCAACCTCCGTCTTCCGGTTTCAAGCGATTTTCCTGCCTCAGTCTCCCAAGTAGCTGGGATTACAGGCACCTGCCACCATGCCCAGCTAATTTTTGTATTTTTAGTAGAGACGGGGTTTCACCATGTTGGCCCAGGCTGGTTGTGAACTCCTGACCTCGTAATCTGCCCGCCTCAAGCTCTCAAAGTGCTGGGTTTACAGGCATGAGCCACCTAGCCCGGCCAAATTTGTGTTGTTTTAAGCTGTGAAATTGCTACTAGTTTGTGATGGCAGAGATAGGAAATTTAATACACTACCATATTTATGCTTCTGTACACAAGTTATAATAAGCCAGCTCTTAAACTGAGAGAAAAGTTTTTTTTAAATAAAGACTATTTTATTAAAATTAGAAATTAAAATTCTGTAATGGACTAACTTTATGAAAAACAATTACTAGAAAAGTGAAATTTTAAAAAAGCATGAAGAGCCTCAACTTTTTTATTTACTTATTTTTGATTCAACAGGATAAAATTGCTCTTTCAAACTGCTATAAAAGTTTCTAAATACTTTGTTCAAAAAAATACTTATTTATAAAAAGATACAATGAGATAAGTTATGCTGAGAAATGCAGCAATGAATACAGTTGAAGAAAACAAAGCAACTCTACATTGATACATTGGCACAAACAGGAAGAGCAAATGCACCACCCAGACCTAAGTGTCTACAGGCCATTTTTGTACATGCTCCTTTAGAAACACCACTCTGAAAAGATCTTGCCCACTAGGTAAGAGAATGAGTACACATATAATCACAAATGCACACTGATCATGACTTTATTTACAAATTAGCAAACAGTACTGTAGAAATATTGATATGTAAATTTCTAAGATGCTGCATCTTAGATTTAGTTGGCAAAGGGCACATTTAGCAATAAGCGTGAGTTTAGTCTTCCACGTAGAAACCAGTACACTAAACTGTAGGAAAAAAAATTTCCTATTGTTTGAAAATACCAGTTTAATATAAGATTGTAAAAATGCATAGATTTTTGCATAAAAGAACTGGCTGTACAAGAGTACTTCCCTTTTACAGTATTCCTTTTTACTTAATATGTGAGTTATTGATTATGCTGTAGGATTTAACTGTTATAGCACTGAAAGGCAACTATTGAGGGAAGAGGCAGAAAAGGAATGTATGTAAGACAATTTTTCTTAAAAGTACAATAAGCTTAATAGTATTTTAGGAAGACAAGATAAAACTTACTCAAGGCTAGCTTGATTCTCACTGAATAAAAACAATGGGCTAAATACTGAGCTCCTGTGTGAATCTAATAATCAGTGCCTTGGTCGCTATGTTGGTAATCTCTGGGGTAGTCATCCTGGTATTTGCTATTACACTCATTGGGGTATTCTGCCTGATAATCACTGTCACTGATTTCTGAATCATTTGTTCCTGTTTTTTGACTTCCATTGTGAATGACAGGTTCTGTTGTAGCAGTACAGTATTGGGATCATATACTTGCCACCCAAGTCCATACACACTCGTTGTTTTCTGGGAAGCAACTTTGTCAATACCTATCTATAGAGAAATTGTTGAGTCGTCCACTGGCTGTAATGCTAGCTTCTGATCATAGATATCTCTTCTTGTACCTGGCGCTAACATCCCTGCCTGGCTCCTTTGTTAGTGCCCATCTGCAGGCTAATTGTGGTCTGGTCAGAAGATTTGTTAGTTTGCATTTTGGGATCATAAAGATGCCTCCTACTCCCGTAAGCTGTCATACCTGTCTGGCTGGCACATGTGTTGGCTCCCATCTGCAGACCAATTACACTTTGGCCAGCTTTTAATTTTCCTTCATCAAAACGTCTTGTTTGTTTTTCTGCATACTTAACTCTAATGTGAATGGCTGTATGGAATCCTTTTATTTAGTCAGACCTGCTGGAGCCACCACAGTAGTCTGAACCTGAGTCATGTTTCCATTCTCAAAAAGATCATTTGCTTTGAACATGTCATGTGGCTTCATACCACAAGCCTGAATAGCTTTACTAAAGTTGTCAATATTCTCCAGCTGAGGCCAGTTCAATGAGGACTCATTGACCCTCTTTACTGAGCCTGGCTGTATCTTATTTCTGAGTTCACAGAGGATGATGCCATCCTTTAAGCCCAGCTGGAAGTTGGTGCCAGTGCTCATGCCTGTCACTTCTTCTATCCAATTGTGAAGATCTTCTTCTGCCTGATCATCATACTTGGAAGCAATCTTGTTCTTGACCTCGGCTGAGAGCCTTTGGGAAGAGCCCTTGTTGAAGTGAGTCATGGTGGCTTGGGCAGCAGGAAGAGGCTGCATTGGGGTCCAGGGTCTCTTGCACTTTGCTTCCTGGCTCCTACCCTGAGAAGTGGCCACTGCGGGGGATGAATGGAACTCACTTCTCTGGTTGGCACAGAAGATGGGTGTGGGCAGTGCCTGAACAACTGGGTGAGACTGGGTGCTGCAGAGCCTTGGGGTCCACTCCGAAGCACCTGGCTGCCTCAGTTGCCACCCACCTCACTTGCTGCCCACACTGCAGTTCCCCAATACTTGCTCTTAAATATCTGTTTATCCCCTGCAGATTTGTGAACTGTTTGTGGACTGGCATTGGTCCACAGATAACATTTTGAGTAGGACAGAAAAAGGCTCCATTACTTCCAATTTGTGAGGATGTAAACACACAAATTGGAAGGAGGCTATAAACAGATATCTAGGGATAAGAGACTCAGCATTGAATAGTTGTGATTAACATTATGGTACTCACAGGTATGTAAATCTGTGAAGCAATTGCCATTAACGAAAGAAGTCATGACCGTTGTGTGTCCTACAGTCTAATCAGTACTAATATAGTAACACAGAAATCACTTAAGTTTAGCAAGTTGGGGAAAGTATTGAAAAGGCCAGGAGTGGCCTAAGCTTCCTGGTTCATTTGTTGCCAATAGTCCACTTTCACAATGCTAATAAAGACATACCTGAGACTGGGTAATTTACACAGGAAAGAATTTTCATGGACTCACAGTTCCACATGGCTGGGGAGACCTCACGATCATGGTGGAAGGCAAGGAGGAGCAAGTCATGTCTTACATGGATGGCAGCAAGCAAAGAGAGAGCTTGTGCAGGGAAACTCCCCCTTATAAAACCATCAGATTTCATGAAACTTATTCACTATCATGAGAACAGCATGGGAAAGATTCAATTGTGATTCAATTACCTTCAACTGGGTCTCTCCCACAATACATGGGAATTGTGGGAACTACAATTCAAGATAAGATTTGGGTGGGAACACATTCAAACCATATCATTCCGCCCCTCTCCCCATGCAAATCTCATGTTCTTACATTTAAAAAGCAATCATGCCTTTCCAACAGTCCCCCAAAGTCTTAACTCATTTCAGCATTAACTCAAAAGTTCATAGTCCAACGTCTTATCTGAGACAAGGCAAGTCCCTTCCACCTTTGAGTCTATAAAATCAAAAGCAAGTTAGTTACTTCCTACATATAATGTAAATACCACCATTCCAAATGGGAGAAATTGGCCCAAACAAAGGGGTTACAGGCCCCATGCAAGTCTGAAACCCAGAGGGGCAGTCAAATGTTATTATTATTATTTTTTAAGGCAGAGTCTTGCTGTGTCACCCAGGCTGGAGTACAGTGCAGTGGCATGACCTTGGCTCATTGCAACCTCTGCCTCCTGGGTTCAAGTGATTCTTGTGCCTCAGCCTCCCAAATAGCTGGGATTATAGGCATGCACCATCATGCCCAGCTAATTTTTGTATTTTTAGTAGAAATGGGGCTTCACTACATTGGAAAGGCTGGTCTAGAACTCCTAAACTTGACTGGTCCACCTGCCACAGCCTCCCAAAATGCTGGGATTGCAGGCATGAGCCACTGCACCTGGCTGAATCTTAAAACTCCAAAATGATCTTCTTTGACTCAAGGTCTCACATCCTGGTAACACCGATGCAAGAGGTGGATGCCCATGGTCTTGGGCAGCTCTGCCCTGTGGCTTTTCAGGGGACAACCTCCCTCCTGGCAGCTTTCATAGGCTGGCATTGAGTGTCTGCAGCTTTTCCAGGCACATAGTACAAACTGTCAGTGGATTCTGGAGTCTGGAGGATAGTGGCCCTCTTCTCACAGCTTCACTAAGTGGTGCCCCAGTAGGAACTCCGTGTGAGGACTTGGACCCTACATTTCCCTCCCATACTGCCCTAGCAGAAGTTCTCCATGAGGGCCCCACCACAGTAGCAAACTTCTGCCTGGGCATCCAGGTGTTTCCACACATCCTCTGAAATCTAGGCAGAAGTTCCTAAACTCCAATTCTTGATTTCTTTGCATTTGTAGGCTCAACAGTATGTGGAAGCTGCAAAGGCTTGGGGCTTGCACCCACTGAAGCCATGTCCCGAGCTCTACATTTGCCCCTTTCAGCCATGGCTAGAGTGGCTGGGATGCAGAACACCAAGTTCCTAGGCTGTACACAGCATGGGGACCCTGGGCCCATGGAACCATTTTTTTCCTTCTAGGCCTCTGGGTCTGTGATGGCAGGGGCTGCCACAAAGGTCTCCGACATGCCCTGGAGACATTTTCCCCATTGTCTTGGTGATTAACATTTGGCTTCTCATTACTTATGCAAATTTCTGCAGCCAGCTTGAATTTCTCCTCAGAAAATGGGATTTTCTTTTGTATTGCATTGTCAGGCTGAAAATACTTTGAACTTTTATGCTCTGCTTCCCTTATAAAACTGAATGCCCTTAACAGCACTTAAGTCAACTTTTGAATGCTTTGCTGCTTAGAAATTTCTTCTGCCAGATACCCTAAATCATCTCTCTCAAGTTCAAAGTTCCACAAGTCTCTAGGACAGGGGCCAAATGCCACCAGTCTCTTTGTTGAAAATATTACGAGGTTCACCCTCACTCCAGTTACCAACAAGTTTCTCATTTCCATCTGAGACCTCCTCAGCATAGACTTTACTGTCCATATTGCTATCAGCATTTTGGGCAAAGCCCTTCAACAAATCTCTAGAAACATCCAAACTTTCCCACATTTTCCTGTCTTCTTCTGAGCCCTCCAAACTGTTCCAACCCCTGTCTATTACCCAGTTCAAAAGTTGCTTCCACATTTTTGGGTAACTTTTCAGCAGCGCACCACTCCTGGTACCAATTTATTGTATTACTCCATTTTCAGGCTGCTGATAAAGACATACCAGAGACTGGGTAAATTATAAGGAGACCCTGCAGTTCATCAGTTGAGAGTCACAATTCCAGAGTGGCCAGCTGAGCATGTAATAAGAAGGAAACTGGAGAAAAGCTTCAACTACTTTATGATTATACCTATGATTCATTCTTAAAGCAGAGAAGCATCTTTTTATTTGTTTTTTGATATCCTTGTTTGATGAAACTAGCATCATTTT
Source organism: Cheracebus regulus (assembly GCA_963574635.1). Classification (NCBI taxonomy): domain Eukaryota; kingdom Metazoa; phylum Chordata; class Mammalia; order Primates; family Pitheciidae; genus Cheracebus; species Cheracebus regulus. Next base: position 13,616 of record CAUYQU010006160.1, read on the forward strand.
AGAAAAAAGGTCTTTGTTTTGGTCAAAATGACACATTCTCACTGAAAAAATAAACCCCATCAAAACTGGAATGATACAAAGAAGTGCAGACAAGCAAAAATCACCTGCAATGCCAGAACCCAGAAATAACCAGTGTTAACAGTTTTGTAAACAATCTTCTGGTCGACTCTACATATGAGCATATATGCATAGATATGAATACACTTTTACATAAATAGGATCATATTATACATAATGTTCTATAATCTGTATTTTTTCAAATAAGGTCTATATAGTTTTTAATAGCTGCACATATAAGAGAATGTATACATCATGGTTTATTTAACCCAGTCTTGCATTTATTGACATTTGGTATATATGTCTTTAACATTATAAATAACAGGTGAATACTCAGGTGCATGTCTTGCAGCACATGGATAATTTCTCCTTAGGGTAAAAATCTGTAAGTGGAATAGCTGTATAAAAGCATAAACTGCTTTCCAGAAAGTCTCTTTTGGTTACTCTTCCATTCACAATGCACAATAATATTTTCATACTTGATAACACTGTATTGCTAATTCTAATGGGCAAAAACCATGTCCTTACTGTTTAATGTTGATGGTACTTTTATCTGTTTACTGGGCATTTGTGGAAGTGTGTGTGTGTGTGTGTGTGTGTTTGACTTTCTTTTCATGTTCTTTGTTTTTGACTGTTCATTCTTCCAATATTAACTTTTTGTATATTTGAGATTGACCATTTTTACCTATTATATATTTTATATATATGTCATATTAAATATAATCAAATGTATTAGTTTTTGTGATTTCTAGTTTATGATATATTTTGAAAGGCCTAATTGTTTTGTTATAAAGTCTGAACTTGAGTTATGAATGCAAATTTTCTCTGTTAAATGGCTAATCTCGTTCCCAAACACCATTTACTTATCCCTTAAGGGATTTACTTTTCCCTATTTGATCAATTTCCCACTGATTTGAAAATATCATCTTTGTCATATGCTAACTTCCTGTATATTCTTGGGTGTATAGAAACTCACGCATATAGGAAGACTCTTTATTTGACTTTTATTTAAAGTAGGAGGTAGGAAAGTGATCTGTTGAAACCATGACAGAGAATGTCACAGATAAAGCACTGTTTTCTTTTTCAGCCATTCACCTGTCAAAGTTATCCCTATTTATTTGTAGAGAATTTAAACTTTCCATTTTCCTAACTTTCAACTTTCAATTGAATGACTCTGATTCTACTAGGAAAAAAAAAAGGTATACTATTTGATGCCAGATGTATGACAGTGTGGGCTGGTGAGGAAGAACTGGAAACAAATGACAGGTGATTACTGCTTTGTGTCTGGTGTGCCATGACTCTATTGAGGTGGGGCAGTGTTGGTCAAATATTTTTTGGTAATGCTTTTTCTTCCTCTGGGAGGGATGATGAAGAGGGGCAGCTGAAGGAGCAGATTTTAGCAAATTAATCATGGCTTTCTTAAACATTGTGATTCAATTGATATAGACCATTTTTTCAGCCTGTGAGAGACTTTTCATTATGGGCCAACACATAAAAACCATAAACTTAAATTGCTCAGGCTGTTGATTCTCTCGTGTTTAGTATCCTAAGTCAGTGTGAAACTTTTGGCCTTTGTGGAAGCCAGGTGGAGGCCATTGAACAGACTTGGAGCCATATCTACTCCCCTCCCAGCATTCCTGATGTTCAGTGCTTGTTATTGCTCCTTTCCATGGCATTCCCCTCTGTGCTTATATGAAAGGAAAATAAATCCCTAAGCCAAGGGAAAACTCAGAGTGGGAACTATGTCAGGCAAACTTGCCTCCCATTTTATTCCTAAATAAGATAGCTACAAAGATAAGAAGCTACATACCTCCCTCAAAATTTGCCACAATTCCTTGTCCACAAGGAAATTCCCTGTAGACAAAGGACAGACAGAACTCAAAGTCATCCATCTAAGGCTCACCTGAGACAAATGCGCATCTGATTGCTTCTTTTGCCCTATTGTTTGTGTAAAAATGTAGATTCACTGAGCCAGACTAAGTAGTGTATTGAGTAGAAGGCAACTACTGGGCAAAACAACCAGGTAGCATCAAAATGGCAGGATCAAATCCATACATAACAATATTAACCTTAATTGTAAATGGCCTAAATGCCCCAATCAAAAGACATAGACTGGCAAATTGGATAAAGAGTCAAAACCCATCAGTGTGCCATATCCCAGAAACCCATCTCATGTGCAAGGACACACATAGGTTCAAAATAAAGGGATGGAGGAAGATTTACCAAGCAAATGGAGAGCAACAAAAAAAGCAGGAACTGCAATCCTAGTTTCTGATAAAACAGACTTTAAACCAACAAAGATCAAAAGAGGCAACGAAGGACATTACATAATGGTAAAAAGATCAATGCAACAAGAAGAGCTAACTATCTAAATATATATGCACCCAATACAGGAGCACCCAGATACATAAAGCAAGTTCTTAATGACCTACAAAGTGACTTAGACTCCCACACAGTAATAGTGGGAGACTTTAACACTCCACTGTCAATATTAGACAGATCAATGAGACAGAAAATTAACAAGGATATCCAGGATTTGAATGCAGACCTGGACCAAGTGGACCTAATTAACATCTACAGAACTCTCTACCCCAAATCCACAGAATATACATTCTTCTCAGCACCACATCACACCTACTCTAAAATTGACCACATAATTGGAAGTAAATCACTTCTTAGCAAACGCAAGAGAACAGAAATCATAACAGTCTCTCAGACCACAGTGCAATCAAATTAGAACTCAGGATTCAGAAACTAACTCAGAACCACACAAATTCATGGAAACTGAACAACTGGCTCTTGAATGTTGACTGGATAAACAATGAAATGAAGGCAGAAATAAAGATGTTCTTTGAAAACAATGAGAATAAGGATACAACATACCAGAATCTATAGGAGACATTTAAAGCAGTGTCTAGAGGAAAATTTTTAGCCACAAATGCCCACATGAGAAACAAGGAAAGATCTAAAATTGACACCATATGATCAAAATTGAAAGAGCTAGAGGGGCAAGATAAAAAATACTCAAAAGCTCCAAAAGACAAGAAATAATTAAGATCAGAGCAGAACTGAAGGAGATAGAGACACAAAAAACCCTCCAAAAAAATCAATAAATCCAGGAGCTGGTTTTTTTTTTTTTTTTTTAAAGATCAACAAAATAGACAGACCAATAGCCAGATTAATAAAAAAGAAAAGAGAGAAGAATCAAATAGGTGCAATAAAAAATGATAAAAGGGATATCACCACTGATTCCACAGAAATACAAACTACCATCAGAGATTACTACAAACAACTCTATGCACATAAACCAGTAAACCTGGAAGAAATGGATAAATTCCTGGATACTTGCACCCTCCCAAGCCTAAACCAGGAAAAAGCCAAAACCCTGAATAGACCAACAACAAGGGCTGAACTTGAGGCAGCAATTAATAGCCTACCAACCAAAAAAAGCCCAGGTCCAGATGGGTTCACAGCTGAATTCTACCCAACCCAGTGTTTTTCAAAGGACCACAAGCATTAGAATCACCTAAGAAGTTTATTAAACATGCCTGTTGTCCGGCAAGCTGAAGTAGAATAGCTGGGCATGGGCCTAGGAATCTGCATGCTTAACAGGCATCCAAAAGATTTTTTTTTTATGTACACTGAAATCTGGGAACCACTGGATTATATCGGCTGAGACTACAGAAAAGATCTTTGCAACTGCAAAGGAAACTAAAATAAAAGTCAAAAGTGAGCACCAAATAGGAACTTTTGTCCTTGCCACAGATATTTCAGAAACCACATGATACAGCATAGCTGATCAGCTGATGCAAACACCACGTACACCATAAATAGGCTTTGTCCTGTAGTGTCTGCCATTGACTGTTTAAGCAAGCCACTGTTTAACTGCCATTGACCTCATAGGATTATTGATGCTGGGTAATCCTTTCTCAAAGAGATATCAGATATTTGAACAGGTTAAATTGAGAAACGCTGGATCCTTTGTCTTGGTTTTGTTAATGGATTCCTCACCTCAGAAACAGCCTGTAAGTCAATTAGCCTTTTTCTCACTAAGGAAATTTGAAACAATGGACTTTTTCACGTGGTATTTCACTCACAAGTTCCCTAAACTACTGGCTTGCCAAACCTTGCTCAAGTAAGCAGGCTGAGTGACAATAACAGAAGTTAAATCATTTGGCATTGCAGTGACAATGGTAATAATGTATACATTTTTTAAATCCCTTTACTGTTTTTCCTTCTCAGCAATGACACATCTACAAAATGGGCACTAGGCCAAGTACCCTACCACAAAACCGAACGTTGCCTGTTGTATTAATGGTCAGTGAAGCAACTGGTCTCAGTACACAGTCAAATACACCAGAACAGGCATCAAAGGGTAGAACCTGTTAACCGAAAGTATCTGAGGTGGGTCTCAGTCAATTTAGAAAGTTTATTTTGCCAAGGTTAAGGATGCACCCATCACAGAGCCTCAGGAAGCCCTGACAACATGTGCCCAAGGTGGTTGAGGTACAGCTTGCTTTTATACATTTTAGGGAGACATGAATGCTCTTGACCATTTGGTATGTTTTTGGAGTGGCTGGTACTGGTTCCTTCTTTCTGTTTAGTGCTTCTTTCAGGAGCTCTTGTAAGGCAGGCCTGGTGGTGATAAAATCTCTGAGCAATTGCTTGTTCATAAAGGATTTTATTTCTCCTTCACTTATGAAGCTTAGTTTGGCTGGATATGAAATTCTAGGTTGAAAGTTCTTTCTTTAAGGATTTTGAATATTGGCCCCCACTCTCTTCTGGCTTGTAGGGTTTCTGCCAAGAGATCTGCTGCGAGTCTGACAGGCTTCCCTTTGTGGGTAACCCGATCATTCTCTCTGGCTGCCCTTAGCATTTTTTCCTTCATTTCAACCCTAGTGAATCTGACGATTACGTGCCTTGGGGTTGCTCTTCTTGAGGAAAATCTTTGTGGTGTTCTCTGTATTTCCTAGACTTGAATATTGGCTTGTCTTGCTAGGTTGGAGAAGTTCTCCTGGATAATATCCTGAAGAGCGTTTTCCAGCTTGGATTCATTCTCCCTGTCACATTCAGGTACACCTACCAAACATAGATTAGGTCTATTCACATAATCCCATATATCTTGGAGGCTTTGTTCATTTCTTTTCACTCCTTTTTCTCTAATCTTGCCTTCTCGTTTTATTTCATTGAGTTGATCTTCAACCTCTGATATCCTTTCTTCTGCTTGGTCAATTCAGCTATTGAAACTAGTGTATGCTTTGCAAAGTTTTTGTGTTGTGTTTTTCAGCTCCATCAATTCATTTATATTCTTCTCTAAGCTGTTTATTCTCGTTAGCATTTTGTCAAACCTTTTTTCAAGGTTCTTAGTTTCTTTGCATTGGGTTAGAACATGTTCTTTTAGCTCAGAGAAGTTTGTTATTACCCACCTTCTGAAACCTGTTTCTGTCAATTCATCAGACTCATTCTCCATCCAGCCTTGTCCCCTTGCTGGTGAGGAGTTCTGATCCCTTGGAGGAGGAGAGGCATTCTGGTTTTGGGTGTTTTCATCCTTTTTGCACTGGTTTCTTACCATCTTTGTGGATTTATCTACCTGTGGTCTTTGTAGTTGGTGACTTTCGAATAGGGTCTCTGAATGGATGTCCTTTTTGTTGATGATGAAGTTACTTCTTTATTAGTTTTCCTTCTAACAGGCCCCTCTGCTGTAGGACTGCTGGAGGTCCACTCCAGACCGTTTGCCTGAGGACCACCTGTAGCAGCTGCAGAACAGTAAGGGTTGCTGCCAGTTTCTTCTTCTGCTATCTTTGTCCCAGAAGGATACCCACCAGATGTCAGCCTGAGCTCTCCTTTATGAGGTGTCTCTTTGGATATACAGGGATTGGGGAGCTGCTTGAGGAGACAGTCTGTCCCTCATAGGAGTTCAAGTGCTCAGCTGTGAGCTCTGTTGTTCTGTTCAGAGCTGCTGGGCAAGTATGTTTAAGTCTGCTGCAGCAGAACTCATAACTATCTTTTTTTCCCCGGTGCTCTGTCCTGGGAAGGTGGGGCTTTATTTATATGTTCCTGATGTGCTGCTGCCTTTTTTCAGAGTTGCCCTGCCCAGCAAGGAGGTAGCCTAGTCACCATCTGCCAGCAGAGGTGTTGCTGAGCTGCCATGGGCTCTGCCCAGCTACTGTGTGAACTCCCTTGCAGTTTTGTTTACAGAGGTATAGACAGAACTGCCTTGGTAATGGCGGTCTGCCTCAGTATGGCAGACTGTCTCTGTAATGGTGGATTGCCTTGGTAATGGCGGACTGCCTCGGTAATGGTGGACTGCCTCAGTAATAGCAGACTGCCTCGGTAGTGGTGGACTGCCTCGGTAATGGCAGACGCCCTTCCCCCCACAGAGCTGGACTGTCCCAGGTCCAGCTGTGCTTGCTCTCAATCCAGAGTGTTTCAGATTGCTGTGAAACTCTCAATCCAGAGCATTTCAGATGGCTGATCTTTGTGGGGGTGGGACCTGACAAGCCAGATCACCTGTTTCAGCCCCCTTTTTTTCAGGTGAATGGGCAATTCTGTCTCCCAGGTGTTCCAGGCACCAGTTGAAACAGTGCCCAGATTTGTTTGAGTTTTTCTGCAGAGACCCACTGTGCCAGCTCAAACAGCCGTGCTGGAGACTCGTGGCACTTTTCTGCCCGGGAATCTCCTGATTTGTGGGCAGTAAAAATTTGTTTGGAAATGCGGAGATCACTCACCCTCTGTGTTCTCGCTGGGAACTACACTCCAGAGCTGTTCCTATTCGGCCATCTTGGATCATCTCCCAGAAAAGAAGGTTTCTAACAGTTACCACTTACTGTATTGACCTAAGCACTCTTTATTTTGATATGATAAAAGTTGGCACTAATTATGCCTATGGGAGAGAGCACAGACTAAATAGAAATAAAGGTTGCCTTTTACTTTATATTATGGCTTCCACAGTTTTGAAATCAAAACCAGCAAATCCTATTTATCAGATTCCTAATAAAGTTAAGGGCACAGTCATGCAGGTCATGGAAGAGGGTAGGTGAAACACTGAGGTCCCATGTGAGTCATATGAGGGCTAGCTGGTTCACACACTGAGAAATTACCACGAATGTCTTAATTATTCTGAAAGATCATCAGCATTACACTGTGATGGCTGAAATTCACACTTCTGTTCCTGCCAGGGCTTAGAATGGAGTCTTCTTGAAAAAGACAATAAAATCTGACATAAAGGCAGGCAGACTGGGGAAGGCTGATACTCTATCCAAAAGACCACCTTAACGAAGAATCAGTCCAGTAATGTCAACATAGACAAAGGACCAGGGCTTAACCATCCTAAGTCAATTCAGGAGGCCAAGTCTAACATGTTCAAATGCCATACTAGATGTGAATATGGTAGATGCAAAGTAACAGAAGCCAGAAACCAAAATCCAAAGCAGAGTCTGAAAATAAATCAGAGTTTGGCTTGGTTGATTCCTTTTGTTGTATTTTGCTTTAGGCAGATCCAAAGGTTAATGCCAGAATGGCACAGGATACAATGGTAGACTATTACTAAACCAAAGGCAAGTTTCTGCCTCTACATAAGAACAGCCTCAAGGGATAATAAGCCTTCATGGAATTATGATCTTTAAAAACAAGTATAATGAAATTTAAGTCTATGTTCCAAGAAACCTACAAAGCAAATTGACACCTGGTTAAACAAAGACTCATTCTATGGAAGTTCCTTCCTATGAACAGTCAAATCCTATCATTTCTGGGTAAATGATGCACTGAAAGACAACACTATCTTTACTAAGAGCCTTGTGCCTTCTATGCTCCAACTTGAACAACAGAAAAGGTAACTCTCGGTAGGCAAATTAAGAGCCTAAAGCATCTGTGGCTGTAATTTGGCATTCACTTTCTATAATCAGTAAGACCACTGATAAAATAACATGCAGTCGCTGGGCGTGGTGGCTCACACCTGTAATCCCAGCACTTTGGGAGGCTGAGGCAGGCGGATCACGAGGTCAGGAGATCGAGACCACCCTGGCCAACATGCTGAAACCCCATCTCTACTAAAACTACAAAATTTCGCTGGGCGTGGTGGTGTGTGCCTATAATCCCAGCTATTTGGGAGGCTGAAGCAGGAGAATCACTTGAACCCAGGCAGTGGAGGTTGCGGTGAGCTGAAATTGCGCCACTATACTCCAGCCTGGGCAACAGAGCTAGACTGTCTATAAAATAAATAAATAAATAAACCATGCAGTTGACTACCAATAGCTCTAAACAGATGTCCTATTGCAGCATATGCATAACAAATGTCATCTCTGATCCTGGAAGCTTGGTTGTCCAGGTAACCCTGGCAAGGAAAGGTCTAGGTTCAAGGTGAAAAGTCTTTCCTACTGCAGGATAGAAACACTATCATCAATAATAAATATGCACAGACCTGTAGTCCCTTTCTGTTTGGTGGTTACACAGCTCCCAGCTGATCATGTGGCCTAAACTACTTTTGCTCCATAGGTAACATGGTCTCCACCTCCTCGCCCACCCTTTATTTCACCACCACTCCAGTTGAGATGGTCTAGTGAAGTCATCAATGGTCTCCGTCTGACCCAATCCAAGGCTCTCTCTTTTGTCCTTCGCCATATTGACTTCTCAGCAGCATTCAACTCAGTTGTCCACTGAAGCCTTCTTTGAAATTTTCTTCTCTGATCTCTGTAAACTGTCCTCTCCAGGCTTCTCTTTCTTGGTCTCCTTTGGTAGTTCCTCTCCACCACTTGACTTCCAAATACTGAACCGACTCAGACCATGGTGCTGGGGGCAGCTCTTCTACACCAGCTAAGTTCTCCCTAGGTGAAGCTACTTAGCCCCACAGTTTCAAATATTATCTTCTGATGACTAAGTCCAGATCTCTAGGACTCCTGAGCTCCAGATGCTAAATATCCAACTATCTATTTGACATTTCCAGCTGAATATCTAGAAAGCATTTCAAATTTAACACGTCTAAATAAAACCCTTAACTTCCACATCCTCTGTACTCCAGCCAAACAGTCTCCTCTCCCAGCCTTCTTTATCACAAAAAGGAGTAAAATCATCCTCCCAGTTGCTTAAGCCAAAAAATGAATCAAAAAATGATTCCACTCTTTTGCCATGCCCCTGCCACCACCACTTCCTACATCCAATTCACCAGCAAATCACGTCTGCTTTACATTCAAAATATAACACAAACTCAGGCTCTGCCTCTGGTAAGAAGCAATTAACTCCTAACAGAACAATCCTCCTGAAGTAACAACTAAAAATTCCGGACACACATAAACAATAAGCACTGTAGAGTAACCAGAGGTACACAGACAATGGAAAAGGGCATCAGACAGAAACTCTAAGAAAGGATCGTCCTGAAAATAAACAGCCATAGAAGGAAAGCTTCAAAATTCTACGTATAAATTCGATCAAAATTCCCGGTGGACCCCATAATGACACGTGAGCATGGGAGACCCTAAGCAGCCTAGCTAAGCCTTAAAGAACTGAACAAGATTCATCTGCTACCACTGCAGAGACGACAGGGCTTAGAGTTTGAGTAAGCCAAGTTAATAGTACTCTCCAACGAACAAATGAAAAAATCAGTATCCCTTGGAGGAGAAAAACAGTTTAGAATATCCACAATATATCAATCGCATGTTCAAGATACAATCTAAAATTATTCTACAGACGAAGAAACAGAAAATGTGACCCGTAGGCAAGAAGACACACCATCAATGAAAACCAATCCAAGCTAACTCAGATGTTATAATTATCGGACAAAGGAGATCAAGATGCTCAAGGAAGAGTGCAAACGCAGGAAGAAGATGATCTCCTCCCAGCAGCTGATGATTGAGGCCAGAGCCAACTATTACCAGTGCCATTTTTGTGACAAGGCCTTTATGAACCAAGCTTTTCTACAAAGTCACATTCAACGCCGCCACACTGAAGAAAATTCTCGTTTTGTAGAGACGGGGTTTTGCTATGTTACCCAGGCTGGTCTCGAACTCCTGGCCTCAACTAATCCATCTGCTTTGGCCTCTCAAAGAGCTGGGATTACAGAGTATCAGAAAAATGCACAGATTGAGAAGCTCCGGAGTGAGATTGTCGTATTGAAGGAAGAGCTGCAGCTCACCAGGTCTGAGCTAGAGGCTGCACACCATGCCAGTGCGGTTAGATTCTCCAAGGAATATGAAATGCAGAAAACAAAAGAGGAAGACTTTTTGAAGTTATTTGATAGGTGGAAAGAAGAAGAAAAGGAGAAACTAGTTGATGAAATGGAAAAAGTCAAGGAGATGTTTATGAAGC
>CAUYQU010006162.1:0-10678 GCA_963574635.1 Cheracebus regulus
AGTTTTATCTCTAAGCTGGTGGCATCCCATGCTTACTTGGCTAACCCCAGTCATCACTCCTATCATTGTAATTTGTTTACTATTACTAATGGCCCCTTTTCTTCTCAGGTTCCTACAAACTCGTATGCGAGAAATTGGACGAGTGGCCGTCAACCAAATGCTGCTTCATCCCTTCGTCCGGTTCTCAATCTAGGCACCAGCCAACTGAACTGTCCCCCTTCCTTCACCCCTATTCAGCAGGAAGTAGTCAGAAAGAGCGGCACCCTCTATCATCAAAAGGTCGGAATGTAAGGCCAGTTGCCTTGCTGGGAGCTCGGACGCACCCCTCCCCTCCTTTTTTCCCTTTTACAAGCTCCGAGCAAGCTCAGACATGCTCGGGCATGTTCTCTTCTCCCTTGCTCACACAGCCTGGTCTTCCCTTAAAGAGTCCAGTATGCAAACAAGGTGCTGCAACCATAGCTTCTTAACAACCAATAGCAGCTAAGTCTTAACAACCAATAGCAGCTAAGTCTTAACAACCAATAGCAGCCGAGTCTTAACAACCAATAGCAGGCAAGTAATTCTAACCAATAACAAGCCAAGTCCTAGGTCAAGGCTTGTAACTTATCCAATAGCAGTCTTGCTCTCCCACAACCAATCGAGCTGTTTCACTCCCTATAAAACCCCCATCTAAGAGGAGTCCGTGCGACTTCTCCGGCCCCTCCTGTCCAGACCGCAGAACCTCACCCAGGAGCCAAAATAAATTCCCTTGCATTGGATTATTTTGGTGCTGGCCTCAGTTTCTTCATTTTATCCTCGGAAACAAACGTTACACATAGTATGCAAGTGTTCATGAAGTCATTTTTATCATTGCTGGCTGTGAAACTTTAACAACATTCTTCACAAATTCAAAGAATATTTTTTAAGTACAGCTCACATCTAAATCTGACCTTCTTTGCTCCTTGTCATTTCCAAATTAACATTGAATTCTATTAGTTGACTAGAGTTGCGTTCAATTGAAGCTACTTATTTTTAATGTAAAATTAATTGTTTGTGGAGTTAATTGGATTCATTGATGTCATTTGAAAAAAATATTAAATAGGGAAATTAAAGCAGTTTGCAAATGATCATACAGAATTGCAGCCTAAAGAGCACCACCATTTCTTAATGGAATGAATGTTAGTAAAGTAACCTAAAAAAATTAGATTAGGTTAGTTAAGGGAGTCCCAGATGTTGATCCTGAGCACTCCTCTGTTTTTAACAGAAAATTGAGGTTTTGAAAATAAGAAACAAATGAGAACAAAAAAATTAAAATTTGTCATGTTTGAGATCACCAAGAAATATCAAGAGTGACTAGAATCAGTTTTAAGATTTAATAGAGTGTGCCTGTGAATATTTATTTCCAGATTTATGAATTTTTCTGATGCATCTTTTGGAGGAGTCAGAGGTCAGTGTGTTATTGAATAACACCCTCTTTGCCCAAGTAAGAGATACCACATGGAAAGAATTTCCTACAATTCAACAAGGAAAGAGAGAGAGAGTTCTCTACCAAAGAACTGGACCTGAGTAAAAATTCTTATTGGAGTGCCTGATGAATGAAAACATATTAAATGCTAAGGGAAGATGTTACAGAGTTAAGGAGGATGCCTCAGGAAGTTCTTATAGATTATTGTTTGCTGACACTTTATAAAATCAATCAACTGTCTAACATTGCCTAAGACCAAAAAGAAAATGAGTTTTCTTCTTTTTGGTTTGATTTTGAAATAAATATGGATTTATGTGTTTTATGTATCATACTGTTAGCATTATCAATTTATAAATTTAACTAAAATATATTCATCAAAAAATAGTGTGTTTTTGCATGGAAAGTAATTTTTATGGTAGGATTCGAGACACTTGTATTTATTTAGTAATTTTCCAACTTGTTCTAAATGTCCTCTTAAATTTGCTAGCTCTGTATTCAGCCTTGAGTATATAACAGTGGGCAAAATAAGCCAGGAAAAAAGTATATGATTTTATGGCGCATATAGTTTTAGCCAGAGTAAGTCTTGTGAGAAAGAAAAAATAAATGGTCAATTTTAGGGAAGCACCGTCTCATTAAGGCATGACTGTGGCTTAAAGGATTGTATATATTAAACAGTCTATGAAAATAAATTCACACATGAAATGCTGAGTTAGAGAGATGTTAGCAAAACGTATAATATGAGAAAAGAACTTGTAGAATACTGCTAGATCAATGAACTGGTGTGTGTATCTGGTCATATGGATGAATGAGGAACATGATGAGTATGTAGACCTTCCATGGGAAAGAAAAGCAGGGTCCTAGTGAGGAATGGTTAGGACAGATTTCTCCTAGTATAATTCAAATGTTATTGATTGTCTGTTTTGCTGATTAGAGCTGTCCCTCCCTACCTACAACATGTATAATCTAATCTAAATGTTTCTCTCTACATAATGCTAGATATATCGCTATAAATTGCATATTACTTGTAGCTATTGAAATAATAACCAAATTTAATTTCCGTACTCCTCCTTCTATTGACAAAATTCACAATTTGGATTATTAATGTAGTGAGGTATTCAAAACTGCTCAGGTCTAAGCTCTTAAAATTTTAATTGTATAATTGGTTATTTGTCAGTTGAAGCTGTATGTCAGCTCCTTATGGGCATTTTGATTGGATTCTCTTAGTGAATGCTTAGCAATTGAGTCAAAAAAGGAGCAAGTTGGAGGTCACAGGGAAGGAATAATAATAAATCCATGTCAGGTAGGAGGATGGTGAGGTGAAGTAGAATTGAAGTGGTGAAGGCCAAATTAACCTGGAGGTCCTAAAACTGTTCTCTGCAGCCTGGAGTTGTGGGTGGAGGCAAGTAGCCCCTTGTGGAAAGCAAGGCAAACTCTTCTAAAGCTGAGATAAAAGCTGCTTGGAAAGTTTATGTTAACCATGTACCTGACTGTTAAAGAGTGAGACCACCAGTGTTTATATTTTTAGGGTGTAATAGTAAGGTCATTGTGAAAAAGAAAGGGGGTGGTGTGAAGATTTTAGTGCCAAGATGTTTTGCTCTCATGTAAGAGTTTTGTGATCATCTACTTGGGTGGCTGAGGCACGAGAATTGCTTGAACCCGGAAGGTGGAGGTTGCAGTGAGCCGAGATCAAGCCACTGTAGTCCAGCCTGGGCGACAGAGTGAGACTCCATCTCAGAAAAACAAAATGATTTTTTATACTTCTTTTTATAATGTTTTAATATAGTCTTAAATTTCAAGGAAATTTAAGATAAAACTTGTAAAGGCTATGTCCTCGGAAAACTTAATTTCTTATTTTTGAGGCCCATGGGCTAAGGTAATCCTTAAGGAGTTTTCTGAGGCTTCTTGGAGTTTCTCAAATTTGTATGTATATAAAAACAACTTTAAAATTTGAAGTTGGGCAGAAAGCAGTTGAAGTGAGCTTTCAAGGTATGGAAGTTTTCTACATTTAATAATATTTCGATCTATGCCTTTAAAGTTGCTTATGATTTTAGCTTTACATTCATACTGTGTAAAAACAGGGAGGGAGGAGAGGCACAGGGAAAGAGGGAAGAGGGGGACAGGGAGAGAAGTAGAATAGGGACAGGGAGAGAAGGAGGGGAGAGAGAGCGACAGGAAGAGAGGGAGGAGAAGGAGAGGGAGAGAAAAGGGACAGGGAGAGAAGAGAGAGGACCAGAAGAGAGGAGAGGAACAGGGGACCTTTTCCTGAGTGTTTGTGATTTTTTCCTGAGTTAACTCCTATGTGGTTTCCACATTTGTGCATTGTAAGAGTTCAGAGAATGAACAGTAAAATTCAGGGAGTGAAATGTGTAAGATCCAAAAAGTAGAATACATATTTAGGTCATGGAGAATGCAAACTAGGTGACACCACGCGCTCAGAGAGACTCAGAAAAAACTGAATGTTGCTCATATTCTAAATAAGCACACAAATGATGATTAAAATATGTGAGTTGCTGTGGTGACCCAACTTGGGTTACAGAAGAAGCTCATAGGAGATAATTGGAAGTAATCTCTAGACACAAGTCAGATTTTGGTCACTGGAGTGTCCATCTTCTTATGGTATGTGTTTGTTCTTGATCATTAATGAAGCAGTGAGGCTTTAAATATCCATTTTCTTGAGCCTGATAAGTCTGGAGATTGTTGCCTCTATACATAACATTTTGAGGTTCAGAATGGATCTTTAAATTACTTCCTACCCCTATCTAGTATTTAGATTCTCCTTCATGGTAACATGGACATAAATAATTTGTGAAGCATAATTTTAGTATCTTGTACCAATCAGGCAAGCTAGCATTTACCTCCAAATACATAAAAGGAAACAATTGCTCTGCTCTTATCTACCACAGGTGAAAATATTTGGATTTGCTTAATTATCCAGTGTCAATGCATAAAATTTAGATCGACAATCTTTGTGGCTTCTCCTGCTCATTGACTTAATTAATACTAAATTTGAAAGCCAGCAAACCCAGTGATTGTTGTACAATTCCAATGTATTTTTGTTGTACAATTCCAATGTATCCAACATTATTCCAATGTATCTTTGTGCTATAAGACACTGATACCTCAAAAGTATAAAGATAGCATCAGTCATGTTGAATGAGCTCCTCATTTTATTTTTTGTTTTTGCATAAGTAACTATATTTAGTCTTTTCAGCTCAAAATGGTAATCTACATTGTGAACTTGTAAAATGATTTTGAGTATCTGAACATATGTTAAAACTGCAAAATGTTTTTAGTCTTGCCATTTCTCTCACCTACTTCTCTTTTATTGTTATGCTCTTGATGACCCTGATTCTTGAATAAATCCTGTCTTTGTGAAAGAAAAAATTTAATTTGGCTTTCAAAATGATCAGATTTAGGTTTACTTTAAAAATAATTGCACCACATTATTTTACTTAGTTATTGACTTGTAAACTGATTTAACTTTCATGAGTGCCAAGTAAAATTTTGTTTTCTAGCTAACTATAACCAAAGCGAACACATCTTTTAGTTTTATGAAATTTTAACATTTTTCCCCTTTAATTAAAATCTCATTTCACTGCTCTATTTTCCCTATTTTTCTCTCAGTAATTAAAACAAGTGTAAATGGGAAATTTCAAAAGAATAGGAACACTTGGCCATATTTCTGGCTGATCAAGAAGCAGAAAATGCAGGAAATCTAATGAGAAAGCTTATTATTATGATTTGCACAGCTCAGCTTTTGCATAATCAAGCATGTCAATGCACTCACACATTTGTGAATGCCTCTTAGAACCGCAGATCTGAATCTTTTTAATGTTTCTCCATTACCATTGCTTTTGCTGCCCCACTCAGGAAGCCATCATCCATGACCTCAATTTTCAAAATGGGCTGGCTAAAAACAAAGACTGGATGTGTTTCCTAATCCTATCAACCCCCCCTTTTTTTTTGAGCAGAATGAAAACAGGTGGTGTTCTCAATTTTTAAAGAAGACAAATTATAAACTGTATTCTGAATATGGCTGTGATTACCCAGGTACAATAGGCTCACACAAAAGTTGGTAGAATTCTAGAAGAAGCTGTGTAATATTCAGATGATTTTTTCTTAGCATCTGTGGTGCTTTTGGTCTTTTAATATTATGCAATACTTTAGTTAATGTTAGAGGAACATATGTTTCTATTTGTCAATATGATGGAGTAATACATATGCATGAAGGAGGGTTTCATGCCAAAGAAACTGCATCTATATCCTCCCAAAATAATTGATGTGAATAGTAAATGCCCTTCACTCTCTTTCTCACCCATCCTTCATCCCTGCACTTAAGACTCAAATTAACATGTGGTAAAATTGTGAGGCAGTGTAAGATGGAAGATTTATTTTATTGTGAGAGTCCAGCAATATTTTAAAATTCTACACTAGTGGATACAGATAACTACATGGCTATTTTATAGCAATTTGTTATGATTTTTCTTGTAATTATTGTTTTTATTGTACTTATGATTATTAAGTTAATGTTTAGACCAGTGAATTTCAGTAAGAGAGATTAATTTCAAAATAAACACAAGGTTTTTCATATGTTATTATGCCTCATCGGATGAAATAAAATTTAAACAAAATAATGAATGCTTTCAAAAAAATTACAAATAAGACAAAAAATCATGACAGGTTTGATGGTAGAATTCAGTGAGTTTGTAATTTATTGAAACATTTCTTATAGATGTTGCTGTTTTCATGGATTCCTGATGACCTACCTATAAATACTTCAGGTGGTGTCATGACATGGAAGCAGGGATCTGTAGTTAATATTCACAGAAAGAAATTGACGCCTTCCTCATTGAATGTATAGAGGACACAAAATGCGTGAGAGCTAACCATTATTTTACAAAAGAGAGTCAGAATATAAAATGATGTCAATGACATGAAAAGATAACTGACAATGAGATGGCATTTAAAAACATTAAATGAGAAGGACTAATCTTGGTCTGAAATTTTTTCCACAAATATAACAGCATGAGTGTCTTAATTCCAGCTGGTACAATATGCACCATAGACTGGGTGACTCAGACATTTATTTCTCATAGTTCTAAAGGCAGGGAAGTCTAATATCAAGGTGCTAGCCCATACATATCCTGGCCCTTTTCCTCGTTTGAATGGAGGCCTTGCTATATTCTCCTACAACAGAGAGAGTGATCATCTTTTTGGCTCTCGTAAGGATATGAATCCCTGTCAGGAATGTTTTTACCTCCATTACGTAATTACTTCCAAATACTGGAAATTTGAATTTCAAAATAATGCATTTTGGGGGGCACAGTTATTCAGTCCATAGCAACAGGGAGATAAGTCATTAACAAATTTAACATTATGTATTTTAATTGGTGGCGAGACTAATATGAAATGACTACATGATGAGCAAAACCCCTGAGAACTATGTAGAATGCATTGCCCTTCAGACTGGCTGAAAAATATCCCAAGACAGATTTTGGTATATCTTTCCACAATCTTATATTTTTAGGTCCAATTTTGAAATTGAATTAATATATTCAAATAGAAAATATTTTCAATATCCTAAAAGAAGGAAGAATCAGTTTGTTGACTATCTACCTCTTAAGATATGATCAGGAACTGTGATCAGTACCTTAGGCATGAACTAGTAGGGGTAGACAAAGAAAATTACCTTATATATTCTGAATATTCAATTCAAACTTTGATTTATTTAAAATATGTATTGAGACACTATTATGGGCCAATCATTGTACACAGTGCACAAATATTAGTCTCTCTCTGAAGAAAGTAATCTAAAAATATTAGAAAGGCTATCTGCATAAATGTATTTCTCACCATATTGTCTTAGGAAAAGCAAAAATAATTTCAGTGGACATTTGAACAACAGATAGGTAAATTATGTTCTATTTATGTGACAAGATATGGCCAAAAGTTAAAATAATATTTCTGAGTGCTTTATAATAATGTGCATTTGCTCATGTCAATAAAGTGGAGGTATATATAATATAATTACAATTATGTGAAGGATTAAAAAACTCTAACAATATGGATTAACATACTTAAGAGAACATATTTAAAATTGAATTAGCACTACAAGTCTGCCAACAAATAAAAGCAATGTACATGAAAGAATGGTGCAAAACAGAATTATCTGCTAAACAGATAATGAAACAATCCTTAACTTGTAAAAATGATTCAAATAAATGTAATTGAAAATGCTAACACAATTTTATTTCTTTTGATAAGTTAAAGTAATTTTATACTTGAATGCATGGTGAGATAAAAATGGCAACAGAAGGTATATGCCTTAATAATTTTTATGAATATTTTTGTTAGAATATTTATCAAAGCTATTGAACCATGCATTTTGATTGTACTCATTCTTTATTTCAGTCTTGATTATGTGATTTTTTTATCTGCAAAAATAAAAGTCAGATAGAAAATCTAACTATGCAGATGATTCTTGAAATATTACATGAAACTTTTGAGGACAGCCAATACACTCAAAAATAACAGAATGGTAAATTATACTATACTGATTCTCTAAATGGTATATCATGCTGTTATAATTTTGAAGTTTTAAAAATAGCAGATAGTTATGATATATTGTCAAGTAAACATCAGGCTCTAAATTGTAAATGCATCATTACTTAAAGCTATATAATATATATAAGCATACGTTAAAAAATGGAAGGGAACTTTCAAGCATGAATAATAATTTTGTTAAGATGGCTGAAATATGGGATGATTTCCACATTAAATTATTTTAAAATATATTTAAAAAATAAAATACGTATCCAGAGCTATGAATATGTTTCAGAGACATATCTGTGTTACTTATACATATCTGAAACTAAAGCAAATCATGGATGAGTTAGTATGGAAATAGGTAAATAAGGACAGGAAACTAAATGAGGAAGGTCATCAGAAAATATTGATACTTAAGAAATAGGCAAAGAAAGGGGATTCACATTAATCTGATTAGAATGAAAATGCAGGCTGAAAAGTGTTGAGTCAGCTACTGCATTGCCAACAAAGTGAAAAATATTATTTCTTCCCAAGGGCTGGTGTTAAAACTAAGATAGCTTTCTCTTCTTAATTACCCCTGAATACAAGCAACAAACTTTCACTGCTCTGAAGTAACCAGAGTATACTTCTCCAACTCTAGGAACCTATAATAATGTGATTGTTTGCCATTCAGCAAGAGCAAACGTGTCAAAAGTCATTTTTGAACTGGCTTTAAAGAGGCTCTGTCAAACAGTACAGCAGAAAAAGTGTGTAATTGAAGTTTGGGAGTTAAGGATGCATTTTTACTTGGCTACTCACCCTAATATTTTGTCAGAGAATATCTTCAGTGAGGTATTTTACCATATTGAACAAAATTCCAAAATAAACATTGAATCTTGAACATTACAACAAGTTACAGCAATGCCTAGTCATTTATTAAATATCTTAATGAGCCCCTACTAATCTGGCATAGGAAACATGGGGATGAATATTATTATCCTCAAGGTGTTTAATATATGGCAGATGAAAAAAGTTGAAAATATTTATAATATTTTTATATATGTTAATAGCAGCACAGTCATAAAATTATATCACCAGTAAGTTAGGATCCTAGCTATGTGTAATGGGCGTGATAGACAGATGGCAGAAAATAAGGGAGGTGTCCTTTGGAAATTGGCAGACATTCCCCTGGAAAATTATGGGCAGCAGAAAAAAGCACAAATGAGGTAGAAACATGAAAGGATCAGTTATTTCAGAGGAGGTTCCAGTGCTTTTGTTTTCCTGCTTATTACTAGAGCAAAGGTTGTGTGTCAAAGTGTGCTAGGAATTGGGACTTTTAATAAGGCTGAATGCGGTGTCATTTTGGGATATGTACTTAAAAGGGAAGAGTGGAGTCAGAATGATATTCCTTGAGACTGTGAGAAATGTTGAAAGTAGGATCTGTTCTGAAAGTAGGATCATGGGAATGAAAAACTAGATTGGAAAATTGTTTATAATTGGAATTTACAGAACCTTTACTCATTTGGTATAGCTTTCCTAAAGCGAAATCATTTCTTTAGCTGAGAGCTCAAGAGTGTCTTTATTAAAATGTGTGCTTCTAGCTATAGCTAGCATATTATTTTATGCTGGTTTCTCACAGAAGCATAACCTGAAATGGGAATAGAGTACAAGCACTTTATTTGGTAGGTCATCCCAAGAAGTGCTGGTAGGAGAGCAGGAATATGAGACAGAAAAAGAAAGGAAGTCAAAACAGGTGCATAAATGAGCAAGTTAACACTGCGAGTAACTGAGATCCAATCCCACTGGGCCATGCTTCCAAGTTATTCCACCCAAGTGTGATCCCCATTCATCAACTCCATCCATCAACTGGTTTTATACTACTCACAAGGGCTTTAAATTGTTTACACCTTTTGCCTTGACCCCTGCCCACAGACTGAGAAAAATGTAATAGCCAAAGAATGCCTTCAGACAGGAAGTAACAGGTGTTTGCAGTAAGAAGCTGTCAAAACTGTGAGTGCCAAGGGGATTTGGGTGGGACCACAAGGCATCTGCTACACACATTAAACCAGTATTTCTCAACCTAGAGTTTATGCATGAGCTTCAACAATAAATACTCTGTTTTTAAAGCAAGTTTTATCATCTTTTTGGTTTTTATATGTTTAAAATATGTTTAAGCATATTCTAGACGTGGATAGTAACTTTAAACTTTTTGGCTACTTAATGGTTTCAGTGACTTAGGTGATAAGTTATACACAGAGGTACTAACATAAAGTTGAAGAAAATGAGAAAAAACTTCATGATATATTGTATAAATGAAGATTTCAGAGAACTTTATACAGAGAAAAGTGAAGCTTGGATATATAATAAATAAATAAATAAATATATACAGTAATAAATTGAGTTGTGTCCCCCTCTGTGACATCCATGTTGAAGACATAACTTAGTATCCTAGAAATATGATCTTACCTGGAAACAAAGTCATTGAAGATATGATTAATAAGTTAAGATGAAGTCATTAATGTGAGCCCTAATTCAATATAACAACTGGTATCCTTATAAAAAGCAGAAATTCGGTGGCTCATGCCTGTAATCCCAGCACTCTGGGAGGCCGAGGTGGGCAGATCACAAGTTCAAGAGATCGAGACCATCCTGGCCAACATGGTGAAACCCTGTCTCTACTAAAAATACAAAAATTAGCTGGGCGTGGTG